>JAJTUV010006783.1:0-20613 GCA_021653895.1 Mastomys natalensis
TTTGTCAGAATTCTATCAGCCCTTCAAGGAAAAACCTAATCAATTTCTTTTAAAAATTTTTCCACAAATGAAAAGAAGGAAACTACCAAATTTTGTTCTTGAAAGCACAATCCCCCTTTTTCCAAAAACCCACAAGACCAATAAGAAAGAGAACTTCAGCCATCCTCTTTAATATCGATGCAAAAATACTCATAGAATTTCTAGCAAGAATCTAACACATCAAAACAATATTATCATGATAAAGTGGCTTTATCCCGGAATGCAGGGATGGTTCAGTTTGGGAAAAATCCTCAATGTAATAATATTTAAAAAAACTAAAAGAAAAAACCACTGATATCTCACTAGATGCTCAGAAAGTTTTGACAAAATTCAAATCCCTTCAGGTAAAAGTCTTTCAAAGATAGGAATTGAAGGCCCATCCCTAAACATGCAAAATATACAGCAAACAAGACCCAACATCAAACAAAAAGGGAGAAAACTTGAAGCTTCCACTAAGATCAGGGACTAGAAAAGGTCCCACTTTTCCCTCCCATTCAATTAGTATGGAAGCCCCTACCCAGAGAAAAATTGACAACAAAAAAAAGTCAAAGGAATACAAATGGAAAAAAAGATTAAAAAATATCACAATTGGTGATATATAGTTACTTAAATAACCCCCCAAAAATCACCAGGAACTCCTAAACCTGAAAAACAACTTCAGAAAGGTCATTTTTAAAAATCAACTGAACTTCAGTACCTTCCTCTAATAAAAGATAAAACGGGTAAAAAAGAATGGGGGAAATGACCCCCTTGCAATAGTCACAAATAATTAAAATACCTGGGGGTAATTAACCAGCAAGTAAAAAATCTGTATGCAAAAAACTTCAAGCTCGTAGAAAAAAATTGAAGAAATTCGGGAAATGGAAAGATCTCCCATGTCATGGTTTTGGCAGGTTTAAATTTTTAAAAAGAAAAAAAAGGGCCCCCAATCTTGCCAAAAGCAATTTTACAGTTTCCCAATGCAACCCCAAAATTAAAAATTTAACCAACTAAATTCTTTATAGACCCTAGAAAAAAGAAATTCTAAAATTTTAATAGGGGAACAAAAAAAAACCCCGGAAAATAGGGGAAAAACCTTTTCCCTCAACAATAAAAGAATTCTGGGGGGAAAAATTGCCTCCCTGCCTCCAACCCCTTACTAAAAGAGAAATTAGTGATAAAAATGGGCTGGTATTGGAAAACAGAGACAGGCAGGAAGATAAATGGAATAGAGTTGAAGCCCCCAGAAATAAACCCCACCCCTATGGCCCTTTTAAATCTTTGAAAAAGGGGGTGATAAAACCTACAGTGGAACAAGGACAGAAAATTTTAAACCAAAATGGTGCGGTTAAAACTGGGGAAAAACTTTGCAGAAGAAGGAAAAACCCAATCCTTCTTATCTTCCCTTTGTACAAAGCTCAAGTCCAAGTGGAAAAAGAAATTTTCATAAAAAACCCAAAACCACACGAAACAAAATAAAGAGAAGGTGAGGAAGACCCTGAAATTACCTAGGCCCCGGGAAAATTTCCAAAAACCAGAACCCCAATGGCCTATGCTCTAAGATAAAAAATTGACAAATGGGACTTAAAAAATTTGGAAAATTTTTTCTGTAAGGCAAAGGACATGCCCAATTTGGGGAAAAAAAAGGGAAAACCAAAAGATTGTAAAAAAGGTCTTTACCAATCCCCCCATGATAGAGGACTAATTTCCAATATTTAAAAAGGGAATTCAAAAAAATTAGACCTAGAAAACCAAAAAACCCCTAAAAAAAAAAGGGGGGAAAATGGAGCTAAACAAAAAATTTCTAAACCTGAAGAAATGGGAAGGGGCCAAAAAACCCCCAAATTTAAAATTTTTCAAAATTTTGGTCATCGGGGAAAAATTCAAATCAAAAAAACCCTTTGAAAATTCCACCTCACACCAGCCAAAAATGGCTAAAATAAAAAAATTTCGTTGATACCCAGATACTGGCAAGGATTTTGGAGAAAGGGGAAAACACTCCCCCATTGTTGGTGGGTTGCAAGTTTGGTGCAACCACTTAGGGGAAAAACACCCCTGGGAGGTTTCTCAAAAAATTTGGGGAAACTACCCACAAACCTTAAAGGCCCCCATTTATCCCACCCCTTTTGGGGCCCCCCCAAAATCCCCAAAAAATCCCTCTAACACATAAAAAGGGAAACATTTTGCCCCCCATTTATTTTTCCATAGCAGTTTTAAAATTTAAAATTTCCCCAAAACCCTGGAAAAAAACCCCGTTTCCCCCTTCAACAGGGGAATGGATAAAAAAAATTTTGGGGGTACATTTATACAAGGGGAATATTACTCACTTTTAAAAAAACCAAAAATTTTGAAAAAATTTCCCCTTTATTTAAATGGGGAAAGGGAAAATAGAAAATATCATCCTGAGTGAAGAAAAACCCAATCCCAAAAGAACATCCCCGGGGAAATTCCCTCAAAAAAAAAATTTTGGTTTTTAGCCCAAAAACCAAAAATCCCCCAATTCCCAACTCCCCGCCCACTTTAAAGCTCATGAAGAATGTTGCCCAAAAAAGAAAAAGGGGGGGGTTTTCAGCCCCTTTTAAAAAGGAGAAAAACAAAATTACCCCAAGGGTCCCAAAAGGGGAAAAAACACAGTGCAGGAAACAAAAAATAAAGGTGGGACAGTCTACGACCATTCCCCCTGGATATCCATCCAATGGCAGTCCCCCAAAGGTAGAGGTTATTTTGGTTGCCCCGGGGATGAAAAGCTGACAGGACCCCTGATAAAGTTTTTCCCCCCTTTAAAAGTCCGCAAGGCTGACTTACTCAGAGGCAGATGCTCACAGTTTAACCCAATTTAAAACTGAGCAGGGGGTTTTCCCAAAGGGAGAAGTTTAGAGGAAGGCTGGGGAAATTTTTGTGAAAATTTTGCGCCCATAAAGGAAAAGGGCAAAAACCCCAACCAACCAGAGCCCCCCAGGGTCAAAACCCAACCACCTGGGAGCGCTTGGGGGAGGGGCCCCAGGGGCTCCAGCTATATATCCCAAAGGGAGCTATTATAAAAGGGGGAAAGAAAAACCTTTGGGCCCCCAAATTAAAGGGCCCCTTGGAAAGTGGGGGGGGGGGTACTCGAGGGTGGGGGGGTGAGGTATGGGGGAGGGGGGGGTGGGGTCCCCAACGGAAAGGCAGGAGGGGGGGGGAAAGGGGAAATAGGATTTTTTCCCTGGGGGGGAAAGGGGGGGAAAAAGGGGGAAGGGAGAGAACATCTGAAATGTAAAAAATTCCCCAAAAAAAAAATAAAAAAAAAAAAAAAAAAGAGTAAAAAAGATACCAAACCTAAGAAAGGGCAGGGCCCCTGGGCCCCACTAAAACCCCCCTAGCCGAAAAATAAAATTTTTGTGCCCCGTCCACCCGCGACACGGGTAAATCTTTTTAAAACAAAAAAAGGGGGAAAAACTGTCCCCTTTTTCCCCGGGTTTTGGCAGGCCTGAGAGACCTTTTTTTACCCCCCAGCAGCCCCAAAACAATGGGACTAAAGTGTGCCATCGGGAAAACCCCACAGTTGCTATGGGAGCGAGGAAATTAAGGAGGGTTTTTCCCCTCCCCCAACGCCTCCGGGAAATAAAAGAAACCCAAAACCTAGGGGTGGGGGGGGGTTTTCCCCAAAAAAATTTGAAAGTGGAACATTAAATTTATTGGCCTGGGATAAAAAACCTTTGCCCGGGCTTAAACCCTCTTCCCCCCCTTTCCCTGCCCCCTTTTTCCCAAATTCCCAGCCCCCTTTTTAAGGTGAACCGGGGTTGGGACTGTGGCTGCTGGCTGCCCAACATTTTTAAATATTCTAAAAAAAAAAAAAAAAAAAAAACACCCCCTTACATTTTCTTTCTCCATTTCCCTGCCCCCCTTCGGGAATGTTTTCCTTTTTTCTGAGTTTTTAAAACTTTAATAAAGTGTAAAGAACCCCTTGGATTAGGGGGGGTTTTTTGAGAAATTAAAAGCAAAAAAACCCACATCCCACAGCAGTACCTGGGAGAGAAATCTGGGGAATTTCTGGGCGGGCCCTGACGGGTAAACTGCCCCCCAAATGCTCCCCAAAAGTTATGAAAAGCTGGGGGCCCCCCCTGGGAGACGGGGAGAACCCCCTTTGAGTAGGACCCCCAGCCCTTCCCTTGTTTATCTGCCCTGTTTAAAAACCGGGTCTGTGTTTTTTTTTTTCCCCTTTGTTTGTCCCTGTGAATTTTCGGTAAGCTCCCCACCCAACTTTTTTCCTAGGAACTTGTAAAACCGGGTCTTGCACTGAAAATAAAAAAAAAGAAGGGGGAAAAAAAAAAAGAACGTATAACAAGGAAAAACAGCAAATCCGGAAAAAAAAGGACCCCAAAGAAGCCCCCTGGAAGAAAAAAAAAAAAAAAAAAAAAAAGAAAAAAAAAAAAAAAAAAGGGAAAAATCCAAATTCTTCCCTTTTTTTTTCAAATAAAAACTTTTGGGTTTTATGTGGTTAGAATTAAAAGCTTGTTAATTCAAGGGTTTGCTTCGGGAAAAATTTAAAATCCCTTTGGCAAAAAAAAATAAATTTTTTGGAAAGGGCAAATGTATTTGCAGAAAGGGGAAAGGAATAAAACCTTTCCCTAAAAAAACCCCCCCCATTATTTTGAACAAAAAATGAGTAATTAAAAAACCCTTTTAAAAATTTAATTTTTAGTTTTTTGGGAAAAATTAACATCATGTTTTTTTTTAAATTTTTTCAACCATTATGTTTTTTAGTGCCTTTTTTTCCCAGTAATCCCGGGGCCCCTTTTGAAAAAATGGTGACCTTAACTGGGGTTTATTCACATAAATCAGTACAACAAAAAATTACAAATAAAGGGTTTGTAGAAAGGTATTTTTTTTTTTCCTTTAAGTGAAAATTTGAAATTAATATTTTTATAGTTTCCCCTTGCTTAAAACTGTATAAATGTATGCGGGAAATCAAAGGGATTTAATAAACCCCTTAAAAATTTCCCTTAGGTAAAAGGAAATTTTTTGTTTCTAGAAAAATTTGAAATATCAAAGGTGTTAACTGTAAATTTTTGTTTTTTTGATCTTTGTGGAAAAAAAATTCTTCATTTTTTTAAGTCGGATTGTTGTGTGGGGGTGTATGGAGGGGGTTTTTTTTTTAATTGGGGGCCCCTGTGTTGATACTAGTTTTTTTGGGTTTCTACCCAGGAAGCCAAATAAAAAATTTATTTTGAAAAAATTTCATATCTTTTACCCCCCCCTCCAGATTTTTTAAAGGCCCTTACATGAAAACCAACCCTCAATTTACAAATGTCCCGGGGGGCCCAAAGGCCCCCAGCCCATGGGGGGTAGATCGGGTTTGTAGACAGGTTTTTGTTTCCAGGGTTTGGGGTGATTCAGTTCTAAAGAGCTCCCAAGGTTTCGGGGTTCTTTTTACTCTTTTTGGATTTTCCTTTTGCATTTCCCTATCTCCTTAGGGCCCACAAATTCCACCTATTTTCTTTAAAAATTTCCCTCAACTCCTTTCCACTTTTTTGGCTCTGGATGCCCTGTTCTGCCCTAGTCGGGCTGTTTGGGGTTAGAGCCTCTCAGAGGAAAGCTTTGCCCCTGTTTTTTTTCTCAGGCTGGGGGGTTTTAGACCCGGGGAGCCCCTGGTTAAAATCTTCTGATACTTTTTCAAAAAGGACAAAAGCACCCCCCCCTTTGGTTTCCCCCCCTTTTTAAATTTTCAGGGGTTTTTTTAATTGAATCTTGGGTTTTTTGGGTGTTTTTTTGGGGCAAAATATCCGTTTTCCCGTGATGCTTTCCTTGTTTTGTTCTTTTTTTTGGGGGGTTTCACCCTCACTCAGGATGATTTTTTCAAAATTCACCCTTTTGTCTAAAAATTTTTTGGATAAAATTTTTTTTTAAAATGGCTGATTTAGTACCTTTGGTGAAAATTTGTACCACATTTTCTGTACCCCCTTTCCCTTTCCTTTTTGAAGGACATCGGGTTTTTCCTTTCCCCACCCTTCTTGGCTATTTTTTAAAATAAGGCCCCTTTTTAAACAAAAGTGGAGATGGGGCCCCTGTTGAAATGTTGAAATATTTCTGGGTAATCCCCAGGGGGGGTATACCCGGGGCCCCCTCAGGTAACCCCCTGTTAAAAAATTTTCTGAGGTACGCCAAACTGTTTCCCCAAAAAGGGGTTTTTTCCCAGCTTGAAATTTTCCCCCCCAACAATGGGGATTTGTTCCTTTTTTTCCCCAATCCTCCCCAAAATTTCCTGCTGTCACCGGGTTTTTTTGGATCTTAGCCAATCGAGGGTGTGAGGGGGGAATCTCGTGTTTTTTTTCCCCTTTTGGGCATTTCCCTAAAGGGACTAGGGACTGAGATTCTTTAGATTTTTTCCCTCAATCATTCGTTTTTCCCCCGTTGAGGGGTTCTTTGTTCTTTTTCTCTAACCCCCTTTTTTTAATAGGGTTTTTTTTTTGAGGGTTTCTGGAATCTAGTTTCTTCAGTTTTTTTTGTTTCCCTTTGGGATATTAGCCCCTTCAGATTTTAAGGGTTTGGGTGAAGATTTTTTTTCCCAGCTGTTGTTTCCCCCCACTTTCCCCCTGTTGCCCGGTACCTTTTGTTTTAAACAGAAGTTTTGCAGTTTTATGAAAATTCCCATTTGCCCCAATTCTTGTTTTAGACCCATACGCCATTGGTGTTCTTTTCGGAAACCCTTTTCCCCCTTTTCCCCCAAAAGTTTAAAGGGTTTTTCCCCTTTTTTCCCTTTCTTTTATTTTTCAGTGTAGGGGTTTTTTATGGGAGGTTTTTGGATCCCCCTGGAAAATTGGGAGTTTTTGTAAAAAGGGAAAAATAAAAAGGGGAATAAATTTTTTGCATTCTTCAAACAATTTTTGACCTCATTTGGGGCCCACCCCAAATTTTTTAAAAATTTGCGGTTTTTTTTTCCATGGTTTATTTTGAGTTTCCTTTGTCGAAGACAAGGGTCCAAAAGAAAAGGGGGGTTCTTTTCCGGGGTCTTCTATTCATTCCTTTGATCCCCCCTGACTGCCCCTTTTTCCCCAATTTCCCAAATCCCCGTTTTTATCCTTTTTTGGGTTTTTGTATTTACAGCTTTGAAATGGGGGATGGAGTTTCCCCCCCAAATTTTTCTTTTATTTTTTGGAGGGGGTTTTTTCGCTATTGGGTTTTTTGTTATTTCCAAAAAATTTTTTAAGTTTGCTTTTTCCCTTATTTTTGAAAAAGAAGGGGAAGGGGGAATTTTTAAATGGGGAAATTGAAATTAAATCTTTTAGATTGTTTTTTCGGCAAGATACCCTTTTTTTTAAACTATTTTAATCCTTCCAATCCATACCATTGGGGGATTTTTCCCCATTTGAGATCTCCTTCTTTTCTTTCTTCAGGGGGTTGTTTTTCCCTTGCCCAACAGGCCCTTTTACTTGTTTTGGTTTAAAAATTTTCCCCCCCCCCAAGATTTTTTTATACAAATTTGGGGACTATTGTGAATGGGGTCGTTTTCCATAATTTTTTTCTCAGCCATTTTTATCCTTTGTGAAAGGGGAAAATGTATAAATTTTTTTGATTAATTTTTTTTCCCCAACCCACTTTGCTAAATTGTTTATCGGGTTTTAGGGTTTCTCTGGGGGGAATTTTTGGGGGCCCCACTTAAGTATACAAAAAGGGTCATTGAAAATTTGGGTAAAACTTTGACTTTTTTCCCTTCCCCCAAATTTGTATCCCTTTGATCCCCTTTTCTTTTGCCTAATTTTGCTCGGGCTAGGACTTCCAGAATTTTAAAAGAACAGGTAGGGGGAGTGGGCCCCTTGTCTAGTCCTGTTTTTTAAAGGGGAAATTGCTTAAATTTTTCCTCTCCATTTAGTTTGATGTTGGCAAACTGGCTTCTGTATTTCCCTTTTAAACTTTGTTTTTTTTATGGGTAGGATCTTCTAAAAAAAAAACGGGTTTTTCAGTTTTTTTTCATGGAATATTTTTTTTTTATATCTCTTGTTTTCCCGTTTGGAAACCCCTACTTTTTTTGAGAATTTTTGAAATTTTTTTCATAGGGATAGGGCCCCAAATAAATTTTATTTTTTTTTTTTTGGGTTTATATTTTGGTTTCACTTTTTTCCAAAAATTATTTCTGGGGTAAAGGAAAGGTTTAAATTGGGGGTTCTAAAATTTTTTTAAAACAAAACTAAAAAAGTTTGTTTGTTTGAAGGCCCCCTATAGAATTTTTTTTTAAGGGGGGGATATCTAAAACATTTGGGTATTTTTGTTTGTTTTTTTTTTTCTTTTTATTTTTTTTTTGAATCCCTTTTTTAAATTTTTTTGTTTTGCTAAAATAAAAAAAAAAAAAAAAAAAAAAAAAAAAAACTGAAGGGGGGGCCCTTCTGCGACCTTTCCCACCTGGATATCCTTCCTTGTGCATTTCCCCCCAAAAGGAGCCCGTTGATGGGGAAGTCGGGAAAGTGCATGCTAAACAAGAGCCTGTTTATAGCTGTCCCCCTTAAAAGGGTCTGCGAGTCTAAAAAAAATTTTTCCAGGGGCAATGCCCCCAAGCTAACCATCTTTTCTATCAGGGGGGTTCCCCTTAGAGGAGTTAGAGGGGAAAGACAAAAGGATTTGAAAGGTTTTGGGGAAAACCCCTTTGAGGAAAAAAAACAAAAAAAACAACCCAACCCAAAAGGGGCCCCCGGGGGCCCAAAAACCACCAGCCTGGGAGTGCTTAGGGAAACCCATGGCCCCCAAAGATTAAAATCCCAGGGAGCATAAAAAAAGGGGGAGAAGTTTCCCTTGGCCCCCCCATAAGGCGACGTCATGGGGGGGTATTCGAGGGTGGGGAAAGTGAGGTACGGGGGGGGGGTTTAAGGGGGGGTTCGCCATCAAGAAGCAAGAGGGGGGGGGAAGGGGAAGGTTCCGGGGAAGGGAGGGGGGAAAAAATGGGGTAAGGGGAAACATCAAAAATGAAATTTTAAATTTTTCCCCAATTAATAAAAAAAAAAAAAATCATATCATTTACCCCCCCAAGTTTCCCTTTCACTATAAAATAAGCAGTATGCACATGCCATTAAAAAGTGCCCCACAAAAAAACCAAAAAAAACCAAAAACATAACATGAAAGGGGTTTAACAGAGTTTAAAAATTTAAAGGTAAATAAATATTAAACCAAAAAAAGTGTAAAACCTAAAAAAATTTTCCCTTTAAAAGGGTTTAAAAAATTTTAAAAAATAAAAAATAAAAATTTAAAAATTTTTTTCTTCAAAATTAAATTTTTCATGTTGGGTACTAGCATTAAAATTTTTTGGAAAAAAAAAAATTAAAAAATTTGAAGGACTTATTCCCCAGGCCAGGGGAAAAAATAAAAGAGGGGAATTTTTTGGGTTTTGGGGGAATAAATGAAAGAAGTTGCCAGTGGGGAAAACGGGGGCATGTTTTCTGAACAAAATAAAGGGAAAATCAAACTATTTTTTAAAAACTGAAGGGTGTGTTTTTAAAAATTTTTTGGAGTCCAAAAAAGGAACAAAAAAGGGAAAATTAAAAGAAGTGGCTTTTTTTGTTTAGTTGAAACAGGGGTAAATTTTTTTGGAAAAATTTTCTGCCCATGGGCATGGCCAGAACAAAATTTTATAAGCCCAAAAAATTTTTAAATTAACTCTGCCCTTTGGGGCCCAAATTTACAGTGAGCCCCCGGGAAAGAGATCAATAGAAAAAGCATTTCAAGTAAAAAAATGCCACAAAGAAAAATTTTGAAAAAAATTTAAAAAGGTGGAAAAATTTCCCAATAAAAAATTTAAAAAAAAATTTTTATAATTTTTTAAATTTATGAAAAAAAATTTATACAGTTTAAAGAAAACTTAAATTTTGGAATTAGTCCAATAAACAATATTTAAATTTGGAAAAAAAAAAAATTTTAAAAATAAAATTAGAGGTTTTTTACTCTATTTCACAGGGCATTAAAAGAACATAAAAAAAAAAGAGGGCCCAGAAGAAATGTCTGAGGGGGGTTTAAGGCAGTGAGCAGCAGAAAAATTTTTATAAATAGGTTTTTTAAAAAATTTCATGTTTTTCAACAAATAAAAAGGTAATGGTTTTTTTTAAAAATTAAATTTCAAATTTTTGGGCAAAAAATATATGAATTTTTAAATTGGAAAGATCATAGTTTGTGGGTTTGGGAAAGATTCCCTTTAATTACTCAGAAAAGGAAAATTTAGAAAGTTGGGGGTAAATTTAAAAATTTTGAAAATAAATATAAAACATTTTTAAAAAGGGGTTTTTTTAAACCTTTGTCCTAAAAACAAAATGCTTGCTTTTTTTGAAAAGAAATGAAGGGGGGGTGTCTTGGGGAAAAGGAGGTGGGGGGGGGAAGCCCGGGGAAATAGAGGAAAAGCCGGATGTAAATTTTATGAGAAAAAAATTTAAAAAAAATCAAACATTTTTTGGGGGGTAGGCATTGTAGAAGTGCAGTGGGGGAAAATAGCATCCTCCAACAACCAAAATGGACAGGGGTAAATGGTGGGGATGAAGTTGGCCCCAAATTTTAACCAAAAAAAAAAAAAATCAAACAGTAAATTTCAAAGTCTAAAAAAATTTGACCTTTTTTTAAAATTTTAGATTCAAAGGTTGTAATTTTTGAAATTCCTTTAAAATCCCCAATGTCATGCACTTAAATTTAAAAAGAAAAAAACCCGGAACTAACTAGAAAATAAAAAAAAATAACCATTTTTAAAAAAAAAAATTTTTTTTAAAAAAAAACTAGGGAACTTTTTAAAAAAAAAAGAAAAAGGGAAATTTGTCCCTGTTTTTTAAAACCAAAATAACAGGGGTTTAAGGGGAAAATTTGTATTTTATCAGTAAAACCCGGGTGGTTATGGGGGAAAGGGAAAATAAAAAAAAAAAAAAGGGAAAAATAAATAAAAAACTTTTAATTAAAAATGTACATTTTTTTTTTATTAATTTTTTAATGAAATAATGAGAAACTGGTAAAATTTGGTTAATTTTTGTTTAAAAAAATTTTTTGGGGTAAAACCTAGGACCCGGGCCAAGGGATTGGGCATAAAACAACAGGGCACCTTTTTTCATTTATAACCCCCCCCCCTTTTGCCTAAAGGGGCCCCTTTGTGAAAAAAGGCTCCCCAAATCCGCTTTAAAAGAAAATCCAGAGTCCAAACCCCCTCCCCACCGCTTTGCCAGCCTTTCACCCAAACCAATCCCCAAAATTTTTATGAGAAAAGTCTGAATCCAGAGCCCCCCAAACAAACTCCCGACCCCGGGCTAGTTTAAAATTCTAACCCCAAGCCCCCAATTTATTCCAAAAATGACAATCCCAAAAAAGAAAAATTGACAAAGAAATCCGGAGTAAACAGAAAACCCTTTTAAACAAAAGACTCGAAAATAAAAAATAAATAAAATTAAAAAAAAAAGTAACCCCTTTGGAAATTAAAATTTAACCCAGGCAAGGGAAAAAAAACTTTTTATACTAAAAACCCCTTTAAAACTTTTGGGAAAAAAAAAATCAAAAAAGGAAAATTTAAAAAAAATGAAAAAAAAATCTCCCCTGGTTTTTAGATTGGGGGGATTAATTTCTGAAAAATTGGGTTTTCCCACAAAATGTTTAAATTTCAAAAATCAATGCAAAAACCAAAAATTTCAACACTTTTCTTCATAGAAAATTTAAAAAAAAACAATGTTAGATTTTTTATGTTAAAACAAAAAAAAAATAGCTTTAAAATTTATCCTGAATTTAAAAAAAATAACTGTGGGGATTTTTACCCTTTTCAGAATTCAAGTTGGAAATTACAGACTATAGGTTTAGAAAAAACAACATTGTTTTTGACATAAAAAAGAACATTTTTATAATATATAAATATAAATTATTAAAATTTTATTCCACCCAAGCAGTTGTAAAACAAAACAATAGAAACTGACATTAAAATTGTTTATCATTCTATTTTTCATCCCCCTAACTGATTTGTAATTTTTTTATAGGGAAAAAAATTGGGGGGGGGGGGGGGGGGGGGGAAATTTTTTTAAATTTTTTTAAAAAAAGTTTTTTTTAAATTTTTTTTAAAAAATTTTTTTTAAAAAGGGGTCTTTCCCGTGTGCCCAACCCCCAAAATTATCCCTCTAGGTGTTTCTTTTTTCAGAAAAACCTTTTTTTATGGTGTAGCACAAAATCAGAAAATGAATGCTCCCAAAACCTGCTTTTTATTGTTAGTTAAATTTTTATAATTTTTTTTTATTTTGAGACAAGTCCTTTTGTAGTTTCCCCAACTCATGACCTTTACCTTCTTTTCCTATGGGATTTTGGGAAGGGCCCCCCATTGTTTTGGTTTTGCTTTTGTTTTCCTTGAAAAACAATGAAGTAAAAGTTTTCAAAATGCCCGTCATAAAAAGGGGGGGGGGGAAAGTGTAAAAAAATAAAAAACAGGGAAAGGATTATTAAAAGTATTAAACAAATTGAAGTTTTCACAACTGAATCGATTATTTAAAAATTGGTTTTTTTAAAAATTTTAGGACATTTTTCCCCAAAAGGGAAGAAATTTGGGAAGAAAAAACCCTTTGGATTTGGGGGTTTTCCTAAAGGGGGAAAAAACGGGACTGGTGGAGGACCTCTAAAGGGCCCTTTTCAGGGTCTCCTAAGGGCTATTTTATTATATTATATTATATAATTAATTTATTAAGACCCTTTTCTGTGCATGAAATGTCACATAATCAAAAATTATTTTGAAATTTTCCATTCCACCCCACAAAAAAGGGTTGATACAGGATATGGGCAGGAGAATTTTAGGGCTTATGCTTTTATAGCCCGATGCCCCTCTGGGCGTGTCTTTAAAAGTCTAAAAGTAAGGAAAAAATTGCTATTTTCTCACTTTAATTTTTTTTTTCTTTTTTTGGGTTTTCATGCATCCCTATCCTTTTTATATCTTAAAACGGTTTTCCTGGGCCCCCTTTATTTTTGTACAAAAAGGAAAATTTTCCCCCTGGGGTTTTTGGGGTTCCCCAAACAAGAAATTTCAGACATCTCCAACTAAAATGGAAACAACCCCCAGAAAAAAAAAAATTGAACATTAAAATACAAATTGAAAGGGAATTGTTTTAGTTTAGCAAATTATTTTGCTGAAAATAAAAAACCACCCAAAAACAAATTTTTATATGTAAGGGAAAAAATTTCTTTTTTTTGGGATTGAGAACCCTTTTTGGATAATTTATAGTGGGGAAAAAATAAATTTGGCCCCGTCTATTTTTTAAAAATAAGAAGATAATATTTTTAAAAAAAGAAACCCCTTGTGGTAAAATCAAAATTAAAAGCCCGAAAGGAAAATTAAACAGGAAAATACTACTCTCAAAAATAATTAAACTAAAATTTTCCCCTTTTTAATCCTTTAAAGTTTTAGTCCCGTTTAAAATTAAAAAGTTTTTTAAACTTTTGTCTATTTTTTTTGAGAATGAAAAATTTTCCCCAAATTAAAAAAAAAACATTGTATCATAAGTTAAAAGATTTTATTAAAAAAAAATGAAAAATCCTTACTGAAAAAAAAAAATTTTATTCAAAGGGCCCCAATTTATTGTTGGGTTTTTTTTAAAAGTGGAGAAAAAATTTATAGGGGATAAAGAATAGAAAAATTTGGGAACCCGAAAATCAAATAAAAGAATTTGGGAAAAAAAATAAAATTTAGACAGGGAAAATTTGTTTACGAAGCTAGAAATTTTTCCTCTCAAGGAATTTTTTTTTTTTAAAAAAATTTAAAAAAGTATTTTTTTAAAAATTCTTTTTTTGAAACTCTCAGAATTTTTTAAAGGACATTTTTGGGCACCTTTTTTTCCCTAATTCAGGGGAGGACCCAAACAGATACTTGAAAAAAAAAATAAAAGGGGGATAAATTCAGTCAAAATTTTTAGGGGAAAAATGCCCTTTGCATGTGGTTTTAAATCAACCGTGAAAAAATTTATGACCGAGGAAAAGGTTTACTGATTTAAACACCCTGGCTGGGAATTTTTAAAAACCCGCTGGGGGAATTTTTATGGGCCACTAATTGCTTTGGGGGGTTTTTGCCCCTGCAAGCAGATATAAAAGGGTCCCCTCCCAAAATTTTTGTTTCAGGAAGGAAAATTACCCGTGGGGCTTTTTCTGAGTCCCCGTGTCCCTTTTTCCTTTTTCCTCTGGGATTTCCCCAAATATACCCACCTCAAAAGGGGTTGTGGGTGGGCGCTAGCCTTGATATTTTAGCACTTTTTGGGTGTGTGGGGAAAAGATGCAAGTGTGCTGTTTTTTCCTTCACCCCAGGGATGAAAATCCTGTAAAAAGAAGGGGCCCGATTTTGGGGTTTTTTCATGTTTATAATGATAAGATAAATTTCCAAAAGGATTTTGGCCCTTTTAATATTTAGCCTTTATAACTTCAAATTTTTGAAACCAAAAAAAGCTTTGAAAAGTTTTTTTTGTCATTTTTAATTTTGGGAAAAGTGTAGGGCTTTGACAGCCATACCTTTTTTAGTAGTATGTAAAAAGGCCCTTAGAAAAATTACCCCTACCCTTTTAAAATTTTTTTTATAAAAAGTTTTTTTTTTTTTTTAGGAATACTTCACACTTAAAAATGTATTTTTAAATTTTTATATATCTTGATTGCCTTTTGTGGGTAGGGGTCTCTAATCAGAGTCATATACATTTTTTTTACACTTGAAATTAAAAATTATAATTTTATTTTTTTTTTTCCCCCCCAAATCTTTAACCCGAAAAGAAAACCCCAAACCCCAAATTTTAAAAAAATTTCCGGAATTTTGGGTTTTCAATTTTTTGTTTATAAAATTTATGGTTTCCCCCTATACTTATTTTTAAAATTTAATTTTTGTTCATTTAAAAACAGGGATTATGAAAAATTTTTTTAAAACTAGTATTTTTTAAATCCCCTTTTTATGCCCTAACCATAATTTTTACAGCTTTCTGCTTTTTCATTTAGGTTTTCCTTTCCCCTTTTCCAACCCCATTCTTTGAAGGACAAAATTTAAAAGAATAGTTTTAAAAAGAATGCCTTTTTTATTCACATTTCAAAAAATTTTCTAACAAAATTTTTTATTTTAAAAGACTTCAAATTTTTTGGAAAAAATAATTTTCTCCTATAAGTAAAAAAAAAAGGAAAATTTTGTATTTTAAAAACCCCTAAATTTTAAATAAAGTGGAATTATAAAAAAAGGAAATAAAATTATTTTAAAATATAATTTTTTTATATAATTTTTTTATTCGCCCCTGGCCCTTTGCCCAATTTAAACCCGACCCCGGCAACACAGGTTTCCTTTTTCCCCCCAGCACCTTTTTTTGTTCAGCTCTGGTTTCCCGATGGAGAAAGGGCCCCGAACTCGGGAGCTCGTCACTTTTAAGGGTTTGGGGGGCGTGTGCGTCCCTATTGGTTTCTTTTGGGAAAAAAACCAATCAAAAAGAAAACGCTTGCATCCTCCCGGGACAAAATTTTCGCCTGCCGGGAAAACCCCGGGAAGAACCAGGGAAATAGGGAAAAGGCCCCCTTCCTTTTAATGGCGGGGGCGGCTCCCGAAAATCCCCCCCCTTTTCCTTTTTAAAAAAAATGTCCCAAACCCGGGTGCCACTAAAGTCACTGAAACACCAAAAGCTTCCTCAAAATTCCGGGGGTTTGAAAATGGGTTGTGGGGCGGACCTGTACACCTTAAAACCCGTGCAATGGGAAAACCCCCCGGGGCCCTTGGGGGAATTTTTACAGATCCCCCTTCCCCACCGCACTCTGGTGGGAATGGGAAAACCCGAGCCCCCCAGAGTTTCTGGGGCCAAAGGAAAAGGGCCCCAATGTTAAACATATTAAAGGGCCCAAATTGGGGGGGGTGTCCCCGTTTTTTAAACCGGGAAATTAAACCTGCGCGTGACCCCTTTGTCTTTTCCTTTTTGTTTTTTTTGTTTTTTAAAAATAAAAAAGGAGCCTCCCCCCCCCCCCAAACCCCCTAAATTTTACCCAAAAAATCCCCAAATCCTACCCCCCCCCCTTTTAAAAAAGGAGAAGGGTGAGGTTTTTCCCCGGTGGAAAAAACCTTAAGTGAAGGATATATCTAGCCGGGGGGGAATTAATTTGAATAATACCAACTAACTTTTTTTAGGTATATCGAAATTTTGTCCTTTTTTAAATGTGCATAGGAATATTTCCCCCAAAGGGAAAACAAAGGGTTAAACGAGGGTCTTATTAAAAAGTTAGTAAAACGTAAAACAAAGACCCGCCCTTTTAAACCCTTTTCCAAAATGTCCCCTTGGGGAAAGGGGCTTTGGGGCCAAAATTTTTGGGGCCAAGGGAAATATGGTAAACCCAAGGTATCCTTAGTTTGGGAAGAATTTTGGGTAAAAAAAAATTGTGGGATTTTGCTGATCGGCAAGGTCCTGGGAAAATTTTTCATTTTTAAATTCCCCCAAACTTTTTGCTGCGGTTTTTTGGTTGGGGGGTGTAAAGGCCCCCAAAATAACAAACGTCAGCTCGCAGCCACGGAAACAGGAAACAGGGGCTTCCCCTCTTTTTTTTAAACCCGCCGGGGGCAATCCCTGGGCCCCGGGGGCCCCCAAAAAGGGTTGTCTTTATCCGCGGGGAAAAAACCAAATAGCTTCCCCCGGGTTTATAAAAAACGGGTTTCCCGGGGGCCCTTTTCCCAAATTTTTTAATGACTTTTTCCCTTAACCCCCTTCTCGTTTAAAAAATTGGGGGGGGGGGATGGGCCCGTTGCCCGCGGATTTGCCAGCAGAATCCCCAAAATTTTAAAAAAATTTTTGGTAAATAAAGGGCCCGGAGGGGGAGATTCCCTTAAGGGCCTTTTCCCCCGGGGGCCCATCCCCCCTTCCCCCCGTTTTTGTAACATCACTTTTGGGGGGTGCCATTGGCACGCCCCCACAATTTCCCTTTTGGGTTTGGGTTTTTTTTTGGCAGTCCCGTGAAAATGGGGCACACCCAACGCAACAAAAAATTTTTGAAAAAATCGGGGCGTAAAAGGGTGGCGCATTTTTCGTCTGTAACTGTTGGGGTTTTTCCCCCAAACTGCCCCGCTTTTTAGGCATGGGGGGGATACATTGGGACCTTTCTCCCGAAAAGAGGCCGTGGCCTGAATGATGCCAGAAAAAGTAAACTCCCGATACATGAAAAATTTTTTTAAATTTCCAAAAAGAGGAAAATGAGTTAACCCCCATTTTTTCCCCGATGTGTATTTGGTTTGAAGTCCCCCCCGAGGTTTTTAAATCCCAAAGGGCAAAAAAGGTCCCAAAATCTGCACAAACTGTGGAAATTTTTGAACATTTTTCGAGCTTTGGGGCAAAGAGATAAATTAAAAATTTTAACTTAAGGGGTGTTTTTTTGGCCCATGATACAGGGTGAAATTGTGTGGGGAGCTGAAAAAGGAAACTTGGACTCAGCATAAACCGCCTGGTGGGGTTTACCCGCTTTGGGTCATTAGCAGCAGCCCTAGGGCCAGGTAATAGAGAGGTGCTCCTATTGAAAAAGCAGAAGGGGTGTAACCTAACCCCTAATGATTTGTTGAAAATTTTCCCGAAAAAGGGGGGCTACGTACTTTTAGACCCAATGAAAACCCACCGTTCCATATTTGTACTTTCTTTTCCCCTTTCATTTTGGGAAAACCCAAATTTATTTAGGGGTTGATCAAATCGTTTTTTAAAAACCCCTGCCAAAACATTTTAAATTCTTTCCAATTGGGGGGAGGGGTTAAAAACAAAAGGGAAATTTTTTCAAAATTCGCCCTTTCCCCAACGGAACTTTTTCCTTTTTCCAGTATTAGAGCCATTTGGTATACACAAAATTTTTTGCTTTTTTTAAAGGGTTCAAATTTTTGGGGGGTTTTGGTTGGAAAAAAAAACAAAAGGGGGGTTTTTTGGGGAAAAGATTTTTCGATGGTGCCCGAAAAAATGAGATCTTAAAAAAGGGGCCCAAACATCAAAAAGTAGAAAACAGCACTTTTTACCCGAAAGTGCGGGAAATGGGAAAAATAAAGAATCTGGGGGAAAAAACCAAAAAGAGTTAAGCTTGTTGGGTTTTCCTCTTAGGGCCAGGTCTCCAACTGTAGAAGGGTTTAAAGGCTCAAAAACTTTTCCCGGAGAAGTGTTGGGGGGTGTATCCCCAAACAAAGGACCATATTGCCACAAAACGCAAATAGGCTGTTTTTTGGGGGGGAAGGGAAAAAATACAAACTGGGAGGGGGGATTTAAAACAAAGCGAAAAAAGCATAGCATTTTCAAAGGGGTCCCTTTTACCAAAAAATCTAATTTCTTTTTGGGTGCCCCGGGGGTCCCCTCGCTGGCTGACTTTTTTCTATTTTAAACTTGTTTTGTATTAAACCCCGCGTAACTCCCCTAAGTCCCCGCATGCTTCTAACCCAGCTTTAAGGAACCCTTTAAATCCCAATTTCCCTTTTTATTTTTCCCCGCACCCTTTTTCCCCCCACACAGGAAATGCTCCCCGAGAAAACTTTTTTTTCTTCTTTCTCTGTATATAGGAAGTGGATTTTCGGTAGCCAATTGGCTTTCCCCTTCCCCACCTGGGTGTTTTTCCCCCCTTCCCTTTAAGGGGGGGGTTTTGAAGGGCGGTTTAAAACCCCGGGGCACAAGGAGGATCGGTCCCATTCCCCTCCGCCCTTCCTTTTTTTGCGGCTTTCCCCCCTCTAAATTTTGCCTGCTCTTCGGGGGCTGATTTCCCAAACCAAAAACGAGTCCCTCATCGTCCCGAGGGGCGTCCCCCTTTTGAGGATAACTCGGCCCTGGGGTTTTTCGAATCGCGCCAAACTTGGATATTTTTTTTTGGCGGTTTTTTCCTCTTTTTCTTCTCTAACTGGCCTCAAAATCTGCCTTTTTTAAATAACCCTTTTCCTTTTTCCATCTTCTTTTTGGATCTTCTTTTCCCCTTCTAAATTTTTTCCCCTTTTTGCTTCTGATGACTATCTTTTGGGGGGCATTAAAAGTCTCGCCCCTTTTTTTTAAATTCTTTCTCACAAATTTCCTCGTTGAAATGCAGGGATTTTTTAAACCCTTTGAATTTAATTTTGGGAAGTTTCCCGGCCGCAGCTTTTCCCCTTTTTCTTTCCCCAAATTTTCCCGATCCCCTTTCCCAATTTTTTTTCCCAAAACCCCCTTGTCAAGGAAACCCCGATGTTAAAAAACCAAGGGGCCCTTCCCCTTTTCTACCTCCGCCCGAAAACTTATGATAACCTTTTCTGGAACCTTTAAATGTCTCCCTCGAAGCAGCGCCCGCACCCCTTCAGACATAGGCTTCAGTTGTTGGTTTCCCATACTTCCTTTATCTACAGGAGCGGGAATGCCTGCTCAGTTATCTACCTGAGACTTACAACCGGCTATTCGATGTTACAGAAAGGGTACGTACAGATCTTGTCACGCTTCCCACAATTCAGACAAAAGCAGCAAAACAAGCCGAAAATGAAAGCGAGCAATATAATCAGAATGACCCACACAAAACTAATCATACCTTGCAGAAAAGCGCCTAGGCTCCTCACGCCGCCGTCAGTTCTGAACCCTCTCCAGACGAGCAGTCCGGGTCCTTCGAGTCTTTTCCTTCGCCCGGGGTTCGGCCCGTTCCCGGGTTTCCGGCACACTTTGTCGCGCCCAGCTTCGCCGAATAAGCAGACGCGGCAACACAGGATTCTTCCGACAGCACTCTTTATTGTTCAGCTCTGTTCCAAGATGGAGAAGGACCACGAGCTCGGGAGCTCGTCACTTATATAGGGCTTGGTGAGGCGTGTGCGTCTCCTATTGGTGCTTTAGCAAAGACCAATCAGACGAAAGCAGCTTGCATCACTCTGTGGACAACTGCGCATGCGTCAACTCTCGAGAAGAACCAGGAAGTAGGAAACCGGCGCCATCTTCTAATGGCGGAGCGGCTCCCGACATATATATATATATATATTAGTATGATTAATAGCAAAGTGTGGAAAATTTGGTAATTAGTCTTTGACATCTTTTATTATTTGCAATTTTCCATATTTTTTCCATAAATTTTTGGCATTTAAAAATTTTTAACATATTTGGTAGTTATTTTACTCCTTGAAATGTAATGAAAACTATGTTTAACAAAATATGGAGTCTTGCTTATCAATATCCAGGGTGTTAACAGACTAAATTCTACAATTATAACAAACAGACTGGCTAAATACCTACAAAAGCAGGACCCAATATCACGTTACCTACAAAACCTTACACCTAAGTCTCAGGAGAACATTGTGGAACAGGGGGAAAGAGCCACAGGTCTATGATACCTTCTGTGAGACAGGGAGCCACACCCATGAAATCTTAACAATATTGTCTGCACAATGACAACATCAATTGACATCCTAATGTGAATGGGGAAAATCCCAACCCTAGGTGAAGAGAAATAGGCAGTTTTGTCAGTGGCTGCTATTAGAGGGAGAAACCAGTCTTCTCCAAGGATAAGCCCCTCAGTCGATTATCCAATCTAAAATTATCAGCCTAAACACATACGTACAAGAACACTAAAACTCACCAAGTTACAGTACACACACAGGAAACAGAACGAGATAAGTGACATGAAGGATACTATTATGAATGCAAACTAATTAATGATATAAAATCTCTAAAACATAGATGGTAA
>JAJTUV010006784.1:0-17274 GCA_021653895.1 Mastomys natalensis
CCCTATAAAAAACCTTTCCCCCCCAAAAAAATTTTGTTTGTTTGAAAATAACCAAAGTTTTGGTTTAAAACCAAACCAAAAAAAATTTAAAACCCCCTTCCCCTTAAAAAAAACCCCCTTTTAAAAAAAGGGGAAAATGAAAAACCCCTTTTTTTGTTTAAATTTTTTTGAAAACACAATGTAACAGCAAAACAAATACTAAGATGGGGGGTTCATGGTATTTTAATAGCCCGAAAAGTTGCCAGGAAAAATATAGAGTTGCTATCTTGGGGGGGGGAAAATTTAACCCCTAAAGTCCTTTTTGCTAAATCTTTCATTCAAAAAGGAAATGGGAAAAATCACAAAGGACAAGCGGGGTTTGCCAATTCCCAATTCATCCACTTTTAAAAAAAAGTCATCCAACAAAAGGGTCGTAAAGCAAACAGGACTTTTTTATGTCATCGTAGGATGCACCTAATCCCTACCCCTCAAATCAAAAATTTCAAGCTTCACTACTTTTGTGTGGGGGAAAAAAAACTTCTTCATGCCGAAATTTTTTGCTCCCTAGGCCTTGCTTTCCAAGTTTTTTTCAGATTCCACAAACAATGGAAATAAGAAAAGGTTTGGGCAAAGTGCTTTCTGGAAAGAATGTCTAAATTTGGAAAACTTTCTCGGCTACTCAAAGCCAGTGCTCTATCAGAACCACATCATCCTTTCACATCCACAGACGGGAATAGGAACCCCAAAAGACGTTTTCCCCCATTTTCATATGTAATACAACAACCTAGCTATCTAAAAAACAGGTGGAAAGGGAAAAAAGGACACCTAGTTTTTTTTTAAGTTCCACAATGAGCTGGGGCACATTTTTAACCCATCATAGCCTACACACACACACACACACACCAAAAAACCCCCAAAAACCAAAAAATAATACCACAATGGGGAAACAATGAAACTACAGAAAGAAATAAGAGGAGTAAGGTTTTGGGAAAGGAAGAGGGGGAAAGCAGGGGAGAAAAGGAGGGGACATTTGCTATTTCACATTTTAATGAAGTACATATTCCCGCTGCAGATAAATTTGCCTTTTTGGAAAGTAAAGAAAAGAAAAATATTTACAAAAATGTCATTTTTCTCAGTTTTTCTACTCATCCAAAAAAAGACCCTGAAGTCATTCTCTCACGATTTGGGGAAAAAAATGATATTCATAGAACAGGTTTATTTCCCCCTTTTTTATTGGGGATATTTTATTTTTAATAGAGAAGTTTTCAGGGGAAGTTCCCCCCCCTTGCCCACGTTCTCCTGGAAAGTTTTTTTTTTTCTTCCGTACCCAAGAAAATTTTCTTCATCACCTCAAAAACAACCCCACTCTTCAACTCGGGAAATTCCATACTGTTCCATTTTCTGACTTAGGGTTACTTTTGTTCTCAGCATGGTTTTTATTTTATCTTTCCATTAGTCTGTTTTGCAGCTTTTATTAAATGTTAACCTTGCAAAGAAAAATAATTATTCTGATTTTGGGGTTGTTTTCTTTGCAAATGCATGTTAATATGAATCCATATTTTGCTTAATTTATATTCCGCAGCCTTGAATCTGAGCCAAGGGGGTCATTGTTTGCTATTTGTGCTATTTTTAAAGACTAATTTTCTTATTACTACTTTTCAGATTTCAAAAGTTCAGAGAAGGTAAATCATACAAAATCCACAGTTTACAGCTTTTCCCATAAGATAAAAAGGCTTTGAAATTCTTCTCGGGCTGGGCACTCCAATTTCAACATTGTGATGGCTTATAGCACATGTTTGGGAAATTTTCAAGCACGCTTTTTTGGGATTATAAAGTATGAGCATCTAAGGGCGAAATAAATAATAAGTATATAGGTATATTTTTCAGCTGAAATTGATCAAAAAGGGGAATAGCTTCATAATTAAGTTTTAAGCTTAAAGTAAATTTCTTTCTTGATAACGTTTTTGTCCCCTTTTTCCAAAGGTGTCACTATAACTACACCAAATCCGGGAATTCAGCAATGGGGAAAATTTTTGGGGAAAAAGAGAGGGAGTCTTTTCCCCGGGGGAAAGCAATTAATGGGTTTTTATAGTGACAAATGATTAAGCCATGAAAAACACATACTAGTAACAAAAAGGGAAAAAAAAAGGCTAATTTAGGGAAATTATTAGGGTATGCAAAGGAGAAAAATCATATAAAATCAAAATACTAAAAACCTTCAGAACAATTAGTTAAAAAAAAAAAAAAAGCCAAATTTGAAGGGGAAGAAGAGGGTTTAGAGGTTTTTATTGACAAAAGGAAGAAAAAAAATTCAAAATTATATTATAATCGAAAAAAAAAAATGAAAAAATCTTTGTCTTCAAAAAAATTTTAAAAAAAGTAAGAGATAAAAAAATGAAATGGAAACAGATGAAACCATGATTTGACAAAGGATTTCAAAACAGAAAAAGCTAAACCAATTTTTAAAATTAAAAGAAAATGAAAAAGGGCTTTCCCCCCCAAAAATATTAAGAAAGAATTTTAAAAATTGTCTGTTAAAACCCAAAAAATGTAAACAAAATAAAAATGTGCCCCTTTAATAAAATGTTTTTTAAAAAAAAAGGATAATTTTAAAAGAATAAACACATTAAACCATGGACTTTTGAAAAGTAAATTTAGTGTTGGAAAATAGGAGGTTTCTCTGAAAAGAATGTAATGGAAACAGAATTTTTAAAAAATTTTTAAAAATGTTGCACCCAAAAAAATTTTAAAATAATTTTTGTTGTTATTTTGGAAGTGTTTTAAAATTTTTTTATAATGGAAAAAATAAATAAGGGGTTATAAATAGAAATTTAATAAAAAAATTTTTTGTTTTTGTTTAAAATGTGAAATAAAAAACTGTGGGGAAAAAAATGTATAGGAAATTTAAAATTGGGGGAAATAAAAAAAAGTGGGTGATGTTGAAAAGAAGGGGGAGGAGGAAATTTTTATTTAAGCTTTAGTTATGGTAAAAGGGAACCAGAGAAGGAAAAATGGAAAATTTCTCTTTTTTTTTTTTTGTTTTTGTTGTTTTTTTTTTAAAAAAAACCCCCCCCCCCAAAAAAAGTTTTTGGTAAAAGAAAAAATGTTTTTTTTTGTGTGAGAGTTGTAATAAAAAGTAATTTTGGAGAAAAATTTAAGTTTTAAAAAGGTTTGTTTGATTCGCAAATATTAACCAAGAAAAAAAAAACCCAGGGTTTTTAACACTTTAAAGGGGTAACTAATATGGCTAACTTACTAAAAAATTATTTTCTAAAAAAAAGTCAATTAACAAATAATCTTAAAATTTCTAGACAATGACTTTTTTTTTTTTTAATCCGTTTCTCCTCCTACAGACATGGAGAGTTCATTCAAGCCATTTCAACTTTTCCCATACTCTGAAAAAATTGTCCTACTAAATTTTCAAATACTAAATTTTTTTCTAACAAAGAACTCTGATTCACCTTGTTGGGATGCTTTCTAGTTTTTTCCTATTAATCTGGAACTTATAAAAAGAAAAAGGGAAGCGTCTTCTTGCCTTTTTTCTCATTTAAACTGTAGTATATATAAAAGGGTAACGGGAAACACATACAGCTAATAAATTGAATGGTACCTTTTCATAAAGGGCCGAATTTGTCAAGTGAAGCTGCAGTGACATTTACGGGCGGGCATTTTTTAGCTTTTAAGCCCCGGAAGAGAAGGATACGGGTTTAGTTTATTGTTTGTAAACCTCCTAAGAATTGCCTGTCTCCTTAGCAAGCCTCACACTCCCTTCTCTCCACACGCAATATACACAACGATTTTTTCTGTCGGAGCCTGAGATTTCCCATTAGATTGTTTTTGATGACAAACTAACAAAACTTGAAGCCTTTTGTACTGGATTTCCCAGAGATCAGAGGATTGCCAAGGGGATTTTTTGTAGGGGGCCAAAGCTTTTATTTACGGTGATTTCACATCGGGGAGGGGACCTTAATTTTCTTTTACTTTCAGAAATCATCACAAACAAATTGGAATAGGACCCTTTTGAAAATTACTCTTTGGCTTCAAACTGCTTTTTTGGCTAATGAGGCTACATTGCATACTACAAAATGGGATGCGTCAACACCTCTCAGATTCTTAAATTTTAATCTCATGTGTGGTTTTTTTGTTTGTTTATACTTCTTTTGTTGTGATTTTCAATAGTTTACACCAAGTACCTAACAGAAATAACCATCGGCATGACTACCCTTTAAATTTCATTTTTTAATTAATACCACCCCTAAACAAATAAAAACACAATTTTATGGAATATTTAAATACTTACTTAGTGATTTGAATAATGCGACGACACCAATTTTTTCTTGTGATTAATGTGCAACTCTCCAAAATACATTCAATGTTCAGGTAAAATTAAATCCCTTTCCCAAAAAACATTTGGGTATCATTTACTAAAAAATTACATGGATGGCATTTTTTGTTTGATTAGAGAAAGACAAATTTGAAAATGTTTCCATAAATGTTGTGAAAAATTAACAAATCACAAATAACCAACCCCCCTTGCTCACGTTTTGGTATCATTTAAGAAGAAACTTCAGATGCAAATTTTATTTTTATTTTTTTTTTATTCTTTCTTTTTTTCTTTTTATTTATTTTATTTATTATTTTTTATTTTTTATTTATTTATTTTTTTTTTTTCACTTTACATTTGCTCACTCACCCCCTCCCAGTCAGTTCCCCCCAAAATACTTCCCTGTCTCTCCCCCCTTCCCTCTGAGCAAATGAATTTTTACCCTGGGTATCGTTACTCGGGCACTTTCAATCTCGGGGGCTAGGTCTTTTTTTTCCCATTGGGCCCCTGAAAAGCGGGAGGGCTAAAAAGAACAATTCCACATATACAATCCTTTGGGGGTACCCTTTGCTCCATTGTTTTTGACTCACATAAAAACCAACACACATCTAATACAATGGTAGGAGCCTATTCAGCCGAAATTTTCTTTTTTTGGGGGTTCAGTCTCTAAGGTCCCAAGCTCCGTTTATTGATCTTTTTGGTCTTCCATGGGGTTTTTCCAACCTCGAAAAAACCTTTCCCCCAAAAACCCACAAGAGTCCCAATTCAATCTACTTTTTGTAGGGGGTTTCTACATCGCCTGAGCCCAGTTGTGAGTGGGCCACTCAGAACCGCCATGTAGGCTCCGTCTACAAGCAAACAGATAATTAATTGTGCCATGGTTTGGGGTCTTGTTCACTTGGGGTCTCAATTTTGAGCCAACATTGGTTGCCATTCCCTCAGTCTTTGCCCATCTTCATTCTCTACATGTCTTGAGACAGCAAAAATTGGGCGAAAATCTTGTTGAATTGTGTCACTGTTGTTCCCCCAGGGTCCTGCCTGGCTACAGTCAGTCTTCCCGGGTTCCATATCCCCAATTTTTGATCATACAAGAACACTCCCTTTGATTCTTGGTGCTTCCTTTACTCAGATTTTTTGTCTCTTTTAAAGATTCCCCTTACTAATCTCCCACAATCGCAACGAGGGCCTGATATTTTTTTCATTTAAATCATCAGAAGATGAAGAATTTCTGAAATTCTGGTGTAGAAAAAAGGCGGGGGAACAAGATTTTCCATGCACTCACTAACCAAAACAAAAAAAAGAAAAAGGTGAAACAAAAAATTAGTTTTTTATAAACCTCTTAATTCAAGTTCTGGAATTTTCTCATTAAAAAAGGATATTTTTTTTATAGTTTATTACAATTCCTCGGAGAAAAATCCCTTTCCGTGGATATTAAATATGTAAAGAATTCACACAACACTCCTTTACCATGGTAGAAATTAATTGAACCCAATAGTTAAAATTATGTAGCCGTTAATTTAAAAAGGGGGTTGGTCTGAGAATAACCCAGAACAAAAATTCAAAAAAAAAAAAAATATTCAAGTTACAGAAAATGCCTTTTTTGGGTTTCCCCCAAAAACCTGGGTGAAAAGGTTTCATAATAAAATAGTTTTGAAAAAAAATGGGGTTTTTATTCCCTTTGCTTTATAAAATTTCATTTTTATTTTCATAAAAAAAGGAGAATATAAAAAAATTTAAGATTAAAAAGGGGGGCCTTTTGGAAAAGGGTCCTTTCTCTTTCAAATGGTTTTTTTTTTTCTAAAAAATTTTTTCTTTAATAATAAACCAGATAAGTAAAATAAAAAATTAAAAAACCAGGAAGAAGTTTGTTTGAAAAAAATTTTTTTTTTTTTTTTTTTTTTTTTTTTTTTTCCCCCTTTTTTTGGGGTTTTTTTTAAACAAATGATTGAAAATCTCTCAGGCAAACCAGACTTAAGATGCCCCTAGTTAAAAAAGCATGTCTAAAAAAATATAGGTCTAAATAAATTTTTAAAAAGAACAAAAAAAAAACAAGATTTGGGGACGAGATAAATATCAATTCTCCGTGAGACCTAAAATTTTGTTTCTAGAATATACATAACGACCCATTTATAAAACTTTCGCAGAGTATGCATTAGATCTGGAAAAGTTTAAAAGAGGGGCCTAAAAAGGATTCAGATCACTGGGGGTTTTACCCTTTAAGGGAAAAGCCACTTTTACTACTTACACTTGGGTGATGCTTTTTTTTGCTATATTTTTCATCGGGATGGGCGAAAAGTCCAAAGTATCAGAATATCCTATATAAACTTAAAGCTCTAACACTGTAAAATAGGGGAAAATTTTTAAATTGTTTTCCCAAATACTGTTTTTAGTGATAAAATTACCAAACCCAACAAAAGGGGTACCATGACTTCCCCAGAGGGTCTACACCAAGTACAGGAAACTAACATAAAAAAACATCATAAGAAACCTCACATGGAGAATTTAAAATGGTTACAGAAATTTAAAAAAACTTACAATACAGAAAAAAAAAACAAATAACTTTTTTTTATATACAAATATTTCTTTTTTAAAAATTTGGGTGAAAAAATATTAAAATAATAAATAATAAAGGGATAATTAGGAAATAGTCTATGCGGGAAATAATGGTACCCCTTAAAAATTAAATTTTAAAAAATATTTAGAAAAAGGGAAATGAAAAAAGGATGAAAAATTTTAGGGTAGAAACAAAAACCAAATGTTTGAGTTCTGGTTTAGAAGGGACTTGAAATGCACAGAAGGAATTCATAGTTATTTCAAAGCAATACCCAAATCTACAGGGTTTCAACATCAAGGTGCAAGTTTGGGAAAACACAAGTCATCTATTTCAAATATTTACCTTAATCTTTCTCTAACAAATTTCAAATTTAATAAAAATTTTTTTTTTAACAATAATTAATTAAAATTTAATCACTTTTCAAAACCCTACTTCAATATGGGTTCCCCCATCGACTCCGAAAAAACCCTTCACTCTCTCTTTCTATAAACTCCTTCCTCCTTTTTCCCCAAAGAAGGGGGAATTCCCTTTTGGGGACCATTCCACCCTGGACACAAGTCCCAGGAGGACAAAAGCAAACCTTTTCCCACGACAGAAACCAATAGTCTAGTTAGGTTCCCAATGGGAGGGAACAGTCAGAGACAGCCACCGTTTTACAGGGCAAGAGAAAAACCAAGCTGTTACATGCCAAATGTCTCTAACCCGGGTGCAGACTGGTATACTCTTTGGTTGTTGGGTTTAGTCTCGTGAGCCCCCATTGCCCCTAGTTTTCCTTGCAGGCTTCTTGTGGGAAATTTATCCACTCCATGAGCTCAATTGTATTCCCCCAATCTTTCCCCAAGACACTTATATTCCACTTCCTGTTTTTTGGCTAGGGTGCCTGCCTCTGCTTTATCCCCCTGAAAAATTCTCAGGGAAAAAGTTTTTCCAGGGGGTCCTTTCGCAAACATTAAATACAATTAATATCTCAGGGGTTAGCTCCTTTATGGGATTGGGCTCAATTTTTGGGCCCGGTTTGTTAGCTATTCTCTCATCTCCCCTCTCTTTTTCCTGTTATTCTTATAGTAAGAAAAGATTTTTTTTTTTTTTTTTTTTTTTTTTTTTTTTTTGAGACGGGTTTCTCGTATGCTTTGCTGTCCTGGGAAATCACTCGTAACCAGCTGGCCCGAACTCAAAATCCCCTGCCCCTGCCCCCCAAAAGGGGGACAAAGGGGTGCGCCACCACTGCCCCCGGCTTTAAAAAAAGATTTTGTCTTGAAATTTTGGAGAAACGGTTTCCCCTTTTTTCTTCACGGAAATCCCGCTTCATGGCTCCTGGAAATAGCCCCTTTAGTCTATATACCTCAGTTGCAAGAGTCCATTTTGGGTAATTCCATAACTTCCAGGGGCCTCCCAAACCAGGCCCAAAAAAGCAGTAGATAAATGCAAATATCCCCTATTAATCACCCTGCACAAGCTCAAGGCCAATTGATAAATTTTTCAACATAAAACCAGACATATTTAAAACTAATAGAAAACAAAAATAAGGAAAGCTTGAACACATAGTCACAAGAAGCATCCGAACAGAAAAAATAGCTAGGACTAATATCAACAATGAAAAAGGACCCCATAAACTGAAAAGTTTGTAAAAAGGCTAAAATACCACCACAATAGGGAAAAAAAAATTTAAAAGAATGGGGAAAATCTTCACCAAACCCAAAATCCAACAGAGAACTAATACAAAATACGTGAAAAAAAATAAAAATTACTACCAACAAACCAAAAAACCCAATCAAAAAAGGGGGACGGAGCTAAAAAGAAATTTTCCAAAGACGAATAGCTATGGTCAAAAAACTTAAGAAATATTCAAAGCCTTTGTCTCAGGGGAAATTTAATCAAAACAACTCGCAATTTTTTTTTATTTTTGCAGAATTTCTAATTCAAAAAATCAAGGTTTCCCCCCCCAGCACATATGAGGGCGTGGGGTAAGGGAAACACCCTCCATTACTGAGTAAACCACTTTGGAAAACAATTTTGGGGTTTCCTCAAACATTAGGAATATTCTAAACCCCAACCCCGCTATACCATTCCCGGGCATATACCCAAAAATATTCCATTATACCACAAAGACATTTGCCAAGAAATTCATACTTCTTATTAATAATACCCGAAAGGAATAACCTAGGGATCTCTAAATAAGGGAAAAAGAAAAAAATGATTCATTTTCACAAAGAAAACTATTTCAGCTATTTAAAAAAAATGACAACTGAAAGTCACAGGGAAATAAATGGAACAAAAATTTTATCCTGTATAGGAACACGGGGCCAGAAAAAGATGCATGGGATCTTTTCAGTTACAAATGGATATTTTGCCTAAAAATGCAGAAAAACCTGTTACCCCTCAAAACCAGAGAAAATAAGTAATAGGAAGCCAGGGGAGGATCTTGAATCTCACTCAAAAGGAGAAAAAAAATAGACATCATTCAAGGTGGGGTAGGGAAACTTGTAGGCCATGAAAGGGGTCTTGGGGTTTTGGGAAAGTGCGTCGGAATAGGCCAAAGCCCTGCGGACAGGCATTTATTCCGCCATCCTGAGAAACCAGGGTCCTAACACATGGGCAGGCCCCCATTAAAACCCCCTGTTTATCATTTGGGGCAATGAGCCCCCCAAAGACCAGGGAGAGGGTGACATAGGGTCAGGGCCTAGAGGATTTACAACTAAAGAATACCCGAAGGGCCCAAACGAGCCAATTAACATTCCTCCCAACCCCTTCCCACTTTCCTTCCTATTTAACTCAGGTCTGCCCCATTTCACAGGGGTACATCAGATCCATCTACCATCCACCATGAAAATAAACCCTTTTGGAACCAGAACTTTCTTGTGTCTTTGGGGTTCTGTGGGGAAAAAACAAAAAGGGGATTTTAAAGCCAAACACCACGCTGCTGCACCTAAATTTTCCCCCTGAGGACCCCCTCTGGGCCAGCCAAGGGACCTTTTTTGCCTGCACGAGTCGCTAAGTAAATACAGTAAAGAGTCTCTCCCCTGGGTTTCGCCAACCTCTTTCTTCCTCCCCTCCCCCATTTCTCTTGGCTGGGGGTCAGCTGGTTGCCACCCACATGTCCCCAGTCCTTCCTTCCCCCGCCTCTCTGAGACCGAAGGCTGAGAAAAAAGGGTTTCCCGACCACTTCCGGGCCCGGGGTTCCCAATCAAGCCCTCACCCTTGAACTTCAACTGGTAGAATTCTCCCCACCCCCCAGGGCCCCCTTAGCACTCACCCAGTCCATGTGCAGAGTGAAATCAGTCAAGACTCCCATGCTCCATTCTTTGAGTCGTGGGGAAACACACATCCCCAAAAAAATTTAAAACCCCCAAATTAACTAATCATTCTCTCAGGGAACTTTTTGAGAGGGAAGTGAGGGGGCACAGGGAGGGGAAACTGGTTGGGGAATGGACACAAGAGGGGCTGGGGAAAAACAATTGGGAGGCCAAAAAAGAAATTTCAAGGTGAAAAATCAATAGCACAATTTAAACCTGACTTATAAAAAACATTCTGAAGAAAAATTTTAAGACCCAAGAGAAAAACCAATAGTTTTTTACAGGGACCTGATAGGAAAAAACTTTTCAAAAATTATCCCCCAAAAAGCAAGCAAAAGTTTTAGCAAAAAGCAGAGCTAACAGGCTTTCCCCAATAAAGCAATGTATGAAACTTAAACCACTAAACAATTCCCCCAAGAAACAATAAAGGGCTTTTTCAAACAACAAAAAAAAAAAAAAAACAACAGAATCAAATAGCAAAGGGAAACTTTGAAAAAAGACAGTAAATAAATCATCAATAAAAACCCAGTGTCTAACATTTCATAAACTAAATTTAATTTTAAAGGGTAATAAATTTAAAAATAAACAAGTAAATGAATATTTTAAGAGATTAGCATATAAAAAAAATAAAATATATTAAAAATTCAGTTCTTCAACAAATAAGTAGTTCGAAGTAGTCACTTTTTCAATATTTTTTTCCTTTATCTATTTATAATAAAAACATATTAAAAAATCATTAAAAACCATTTTTTAAAAAAATAGGTAATTTTTTTTTTGCCCTTTCGCAATCACAAAAACAAAATTCTACTACTAAAAAAGCTAAAAGCAAAAAACAAGATATCCAATCAAGCTAAACAATAATTTAAATGTTTTTTATAAAGAAAGACTACACGAAAAGGAATGTAAAAAAAATAATTATAATCAAACTATCAAAAAGTCACAAACGGGTAAAAGGGAATTTGATAAAAGCACCTTTAAAAAAAATGCATTTTTTTCCTCAATGCCACGACTGAACACATTCCAAAAAAACAATACGCAAAGAAAAAATTCTTTCTACAACTAACCATTTTCTGTTATAAAGGAGAAATGAAACTGAAAAATTTTGTGATGTGAAAATTTCCTAACAAAAAAATACAAAAGGGAAACGATTAAACCACCTTATAAAAGGGCATAAAAAAAAAGGGAATAATAGCAGGATAAAAATAAAGGAAAAATTGTAAAATAATAAAGGATCACTATGTGATATGATAAAAAATTAACTTTTAAAAAAAAAGAAAATTTTATATATCAATATTAAAGTATCTAAATAGAAACGGAATACATACAGAACATCCTCAGTAGATGAGTATTTCTGAAATTTCAGAAAAAGTTTTAGTTCAATTCCACATGCTACTAAAAGACCTGGGGTGAAATATAACACACTAACGTTTTTTAAAACAAATAAAAAAGATTTAAATTAGCAAGGTTAAAAATAACCCAGAATAATATTTATCCCCAAAAAAAAAATTTTCATGGTTAAAAACCTTTAAATTTTTGAGAAAGAAATTGAAAAAGACAAATGAATATTTGTTTTAAAATTCATTTCCGAGTTAGAAAAAAACAAACATTAACATGCCACATATTGGGAAAAATCTATGTTCCCAAAAACTGTCGATTTTAAAACCCAATTACATTCTTCATAAGAATGAATACCTAAAAATTAATAATCACACAAATTTCCAAAAAACTACCCGGGAAAACTTTTTTAAAAAGTCTTCAAAGTAAATCAAAATTTTGGGGGAAAATTGAAAAGGTATGGAAAAAACACACACAAAAATGGGGATCAAGAGAGAAGAAAGAGGAAAAAAAAGAAGACAAATTTAAATAATAAATCATTAAAAGAGAAAAGAATTTTTTACAAAGCGCAATGCTAAAAAACATTTAATTTTCAATGGGTTTCCAATAGAGAGCAAAATGTCTACAAACAAAGGGAAAGAAAAAACTTTACATTTTCGAATTCTCATTAAACCAAGACATTTAAATATTTAAAAATAAAACCCGAAATTTGGAACATAGAAAAAAAATATGTGGACTTTTTTTTTGAAAATAACTAGAAAAAAACATTAAAAACCCGGAACAAACACAAAAAAATAAAATAAGTAGAAAAATTAACAAAAACAAATTAATAAAAAATAATTTTCTTACACAACGAAGAAATATTGCTGCAAAGGGAAAAACCATGTCCCAAAGCAATTTTTAGAGAAGGGTTTTTTTGCATTACACTGTTCATCACAAAGTTCTACACAGGGAAATGACAAGCAACCTGGAGGCAGGAGCAGGGGGTTAAGATTTGCTCAGACTTTGGGCAAATATCTTTTTATAAATCCTAGGGTTACCATCCCAAGGGGACCAAAAACTCACCTCAACACTAATTAAGAAAATGACCTCCAGGGTTTCCAAAAATTTAAAGGGTCAAGGGAAAAACATATGTCAATTAACAAAAAACGCAGTACAAAAATTTTTTAAAAAAATCGATGGGGCTTACAACCAAAGCCGCCCTACAAAACCGCAATGGTATCATTAGTGTGAGAGAAATAAAAATTTATGTTTAAAAAGGACTTGCTCCAAAAAAAACCAACTAAAAAATGAGGTGAAGCTAAACAGAGATTCTCACAGAGGGGAAACTCAGAGGGGTGAGAAGACTGTTCAAAGTCCTTTGACCAGAAAGCAAAAAAAAAAACAAACGAGATTCCACATTTCAACAATCCCAAAAGGGGAAATCAAAAACCAAAAAACAGACATGCTAGTGATGATTTGGGGAAAAATTTAAAATAAAATATAAAAAAAAAAAATTAATAAAAATTAAATAAAAAAAAAAAAAAAAATATAAAAAAATAAAGCTGGTGAATAGCAAAAGGTACAAAAACCTAGAAATCAATCAGGAGGTTTCCCCTGAAAATTAAAAAATTTTCCCAAAACCAAAAAACTTCACCAGGAAAATACCCAAAAGTTCCCACCAAACCCCAAGACATTTTTTCCAACTAAATTCATAGCACCTTTTTTAAAAGCTAAACTGGAAAAAACCCAGATGTCCTCAACTAAAGAATGATACAAAAAATGTGGGGTTTATTTTACACAAGGAAACATTTACTATAAAAACGAGGAAAATATGGAATTTGGAAGGGAAAAATTTGGGAAATTTGAAAATAAACCGATGGGGTAACAAGACCAAAAGGGGAGCATAGCATGTACTCACTCAAAAGTTTTATTAATCAAAAATTCAAAACCCTTATACAACTTTCAACCATAGAAACAAACAAGAAAAAGGCCCCAAAATTTGTATTAGTCTCACTTTGAAGGGGGGACAAAATAATCAAAGAAGTAAAGGGAGGGAACCTGGATGGGGGGAAAAGAGGGGGTGGATAATGAGGAGGGTCAGGGAAAGGGGGGGAAAGGAGAGAAGCCAAGAGGGTGAGAAAATAATTGGGAAAAATGCAGTATCAGGTTGGGGTGCAGGGGAAACCCCCAAGAGTCCCCCGAGACTGGAAGTAAAGGGAACGGACTCAAGGCGGGATGTCAGCTGAATTTCCAAACAGTTAAAAAATGAACTGAAGTGACTACTAATCAAAGGAAGACAGGCCCCATTTTATAAGGAGTCACCCGCGAAAGGCAGCAGGGACAGAAATGGAACAAGACTGAAAAAAAGCTCGCAATGACCTGCCTAACTTTGGGAACTAACCCCTGAATGCACACCAAATCTTTACAATATTATAAAGGCCACATTGTTCATGCAGACAGAGCCGGCATGGCATGGGGATGGGGTGAAGAACTACAGGAGGGGACCAGGAAGGGGGTACAACTTTGGAATGCAAAGAAATAATAATTTAATAAATACTTAAAAAAGAATGTAGACTCTGATATTGAACACATTCAGTAGAAGACAATTCATTCAAGAATATTTGATCAGCACAAATTGGCCTTGATGGGTGAAACAATGACACGAAACTGAGTGAGAAAGCAATGGGTGGTTTGTTCAGAGAGTAATAGGAAAGGAAAAGTGAATAGGACAAAACTACATTGTATGAAAGTCTCAAAGAAAAGTCCTAATGGAAAAAAAATGTAAGTAGGCCAATTAAATGTGGACAGTAGACTTGAGCATAAATTTCTCCAAAACAGCTGGACTCTGTCTAGATGTAAATCAACATATGAATAAGGAACTGTAGTGTGTACATATAAAGGAGTTTTACTCACAATTAAGAAAGAAATTCCATAATTTCTAGGCAATGTGTTGGAATTTGGGATCATTATGTTCATAAGAAGCAAGAGTGAAACAGACAATGGCTTTGTTCTTTACACAGAAATTTGGATTTCACAAAAACAATAGAGGTAATCCATGGAAGTAAATGGAGAACTTTTAAGGAAGGGAGGGTACCTGGAAAGAGGGTAGCAAGATAAAAAAAAAAGTGAAGATTATCAAGGTGTAATATATATATTTGTAAAAAAAGCAAAATGAAACCCTTGTAATTGTGTGTATTAATAAATGCTAATAGATGAATGAGAACACAACACATGCAGAGTCCAAAGACAATGCATGCTATTCAGACATCGCTGTAGTGAATGGAATTCATTCATCTGTTCTAATGTGAGTCCAGCACTTGACACTAATGGTGTAAGACATAAGCATAAGATAGGCCTATCAGGTCAAGTCTTACATCATGTCATTTACACATATAACATTAAGATGCAATGTAAATGGGGTTGAGAATAGGGTTGTTTTAACAGAGCCAGGCAAATGTAGTGGTGGTAGTGAATAGAGTTGAATAGTAGGTATTATAGTTTCTCTAACTGTTTAGAGTCATGCTGAGCAAAGTGTGGTAAACATAAAGGTGAATGGATTACAATAATAAAAAAAAATAAGGGATTTTAATGCTTCTTCTTTAAGGAAATGACAAATGCATTCATGTATTAAAATACCACTTTTAATCACACAAACAAGTTCAATTTTACATTTTCAACAATACTAGTCTATAATAATATTATTGCCACTAAAATTTTATAAATAAATATTGTAGTAACTTTATTTATTATTGTGAAAAACAAAAAATAGCGGGATGTCTTTCGGGGTGTATATGCATTAGCAAATGGTAATATGCCAGAACTTGTAGTATTATTTAGCAAGAAGAAGAAATCAAGAAATCCAGACTGGAAAATCTTTGGAGGAAAAAAATCACCATGTTTAATTCAACATTGTTTAATGTCAATTTGGAAAGTTTAGATGCGGTATGATTACAGAATGCTAATGCATACAGAGTTCTTTTTTCATGTGAGACAATTAAGAATGATTACTTGGATTGTTTTTACCCCATAATCTACAAATATGTCATATTTATACAATATGATTATGAGATTATCTTCCAAATTAATGGATATTGTACTCTCTAAAAGTAAATATGGGCAAAAGGAACACTACTTTCAGTGAAACAGATTGTATTTGGGGGCATACTGCATCTGATGTCCGAAGTTTGTGAAGAAATGTTTTGATTCTCCCTTTTTAAAACAATGTTCAATTAGACGGGCAAGCATTGTTTTCTTCCATAAAATTATTTTGGGGAGTAAATCCTTTTCATAACCCTATTAATCATAAAAGTTCAGTACACACAGAACAGAAACACACACACATACGTACACCATATACACAAAAAGTACAAATCCTTATGTTTGTGAAAAAGATACATATATGTGACATAGTGAATTTAGAATTTGGACAGAGCAATTGCATTTACCTCTTTTTTTTTTTTGAATAAGAGATTTTATTTTATTTTTTTAAATCACATCGTAATTTAACTTATTTTCACAGAGGTTATAAACACAAAAAGGCAGGATGTGGGGTAGGGAACGACACGGAGCATAGGTGTTCAGGAGCAGCCCTGCATATACACTAAAGGCCTAAATCAGCCATAGGCCTAAAATCAGCAATAGGCCTACATACATGCATGCTAACACAAAGTCCGGGTCTCCCGTGGAAAAACACTGAAAAAGAGGGCTATAAGCTATTGTAAAAAGGCAGTTCTGTGGAAATTTACCACCCGAGTATTCATAAGGTCTTATAAATAGGCAGTCTCGGTGGACAGTACCAACTTAGATAAGGACAATTGAATCATAGGGAGAGTCATAGTGACCCCATCCCCTGAACCTACACCAGCTGATAACCCTGTTCTGAAAGGTATCTGTACTCCCCCTGAACACCTATGCACCTCTTAAGATACATTGTATGTGTTTGCTTTTATGCCATTGTTTGTAACAATAACAGATAAAGCTAACAGGTCATGATTTTAGAGAGGACAAAAGGAAGTAAATGCCCCATAGGGTGTTTGAAGGGGGAATGATGGTTTGATGGGGAATGATAAAATTTTATTTTAATTAATTTTTTGATATAGGGTATAAACATAAGAAAATATTTTTTCCCAAGGTTTATCACAATGGAAATATTATTTTAAACAGAATCTGCCTCAAAACTATGTCTACAAATGAAATAATTAACCCAGAAACAAAACAAGAAAAGCAGATAGGAACAATACTCATAATGGCTGCTTTGGGATCAAGAAAGTAATCACACATATTTTCCTTTACAATTAAATTTTTAAAATTTTTCCGTAAAATCAGCATTTAACTGTGTACAATTTAAACAGAGATTTCTCTAAATTAAAGAAAACAAATTATATTCTGAATGTCAAAAGTAATTGTGAATCTAGACAGATGGCTCAGTGTCAAGAGAACCTGGTGTTCTGCTGAGAAGTGAGCTTGGCTCCCAGGTGCCTATACTTTATCACCAGGGTCTTAGACTCTTTGACCTTCTAGAGCATAAAGTGTACGGGAAAGATATACCGAAGCGCACAAAAGCCACATGTGTAGTCAAAAAATTCAAGCATAAAAAATCCTTTATAAAGGAATAGAAATTAAGATTTTTTTAGAAAACCTTCTGCATATATGCTTTGTTTAAATTATGATTTGGTAATCATTTACAAGCCTTATTTTATATAATCATCTATCAGTTTCAAGTTGATTAACATATAACAGACCAAGTTATACCTAAATAAATCTTCCCTTTTGGGCCCACTGAGAATTAAATTTCTTCTTAAAAAAAA
>JAJTUV010006786.1:0-16920 GCA_021653895.1 Mastomys natalensis
CGGCTAAAATAGCTAGGACGGGCTGCGGGGCTGCACTGGGAGGCCCAGGGGAGCTGCCCTAAGTACAGACCTCAAGGGCTATGACAGCACTTGCCTCATACAGGAGTTTGCTATCAACCTGCGAACCAGGCCTCTGCCATCCATGAGGTGCCTCCGCCCAAATCCTTCACCTTCCTGCAAGATGCCTGCCGGGCCCTCGAGCAGGCTCGAAAGGTTGTAGCAGAGGGGGAGGCAAGAAGGGAGGGTGTGCCGGTCGAGGGGTTGAGTGGGCTTGGATGGAGGAACCCAGAAGAGAGCAAGTGAGGTGGAGGTGCTGGGACTCAGGCTGGGTGTCCTGCCGGGCTCCCCAGGTGCTGGCCTACGCCTGTGTGTACAGTTTCTACAGCCAGGACACAGAGTACATGGATGTGGTAGAGCAGCAGACGGAGAACCTGGAGCTGCACACGAATGCCTGCAGATCCTCCTGGGGTGAGCCCAGCACCAGTGCCCTGTCACACAGGTTGTCCAAGGCCCCTGCCTTCGTTCTGTTCCTTTTCTCCCCTCATTCCGCCCACCCTTTCCCCTCTCGGGTCTAAAGCCCATGACATGAGGGCCTGGGTCGCAGATGTGCTCCTGGTGGGTGAGCACCATGAGTCTTGACAGCTCTGCCTGGCATTTGGTGGACGCTTCGTCGGTGTTTGTCAGGGGAAGGAGTGGCTGGGAGAAGAGACCAAGTCCTGGCCTTGCTCCTGCAGAGGAGACCCTGCTGCGCTGCCAGGACCTGGCCTCCTCCCTGCGCCTCCTGCGGGCGGATTGCCTCAGCACAGGCACGGAGCTGCTCCGGAGGATCCAGGAGAGGCTGCTGGCCATCCTACAACACTCGACCCAGGTACGGCCCTGACAGTCCTGCTCCTGCCTGCGGGAGTCCTGGGGGGAATCGCGCAGGGGCTCAAGGGTGTTAGTAGGCCCATGGTACGCCTTTATCCCAGCACTGGGGAGCCAGAGGCAGGTGGATCTCTGAGTTTGAGACCAGCCTGGTCTACAGAGTGAGTTCCACAATGGCCAGAGCTACACAAAGAAACCCTGTCTCGAAAGAAAAAGAAAAATTAGGGGGTGTGGTGGTGTCAGGAGGCCTGAGCCAGTCTGCTGTGACACTTAACCTCCTGGGGTTTCTTACAAAGGAATGGGTTTCCCCAAATCAGGGGTCTGGGGCCAGGTGCTCATCAATGGCAGCCAGTACTTTCTCAGACCATACTCCAACGTGTGGGGATCAGGGCTGTGCGGGGGTTTGGGAGTAAGGGATCCGCAGGGCTCTTGACAGCTCTAGAGCGCGGATCTGGAGCCCAAACTATGAACCTTGTTCTTGGGTCCCTTGTTGACTGCTTGGTAACCAGGTAGGATACCTGCTGTGCAGTGCAGGCCACTGAAGACTTCCAGGTTAAACTGCAGAGCCTGGGTGGACACTCCTGAGTCTGGCTCTCAGGAATCAGGGGAAAGGATGCCAGGCCTGAGGCCCGGCAGCCTCTGCTCTTCTGCTCCTCAGACCCTCCTGTCTCCTTGTCAGGACTTCCGGGTTGGGCTGCAGAGTCCCTCAGTGGAGACCCGGGAGGTGAAAGGGTCCAACGTGCCTAGTGATCAGTGAGTAGGCTGGGCAGAGCCTGGGGAGGGGACGAGTAATCCAGGCTTCTCGGGCTGACTGTGGTGGCTCTCCCTAGGCCCCGGGCTCCTCAGGGCTGGGAGTGGAAGACGAAGAGGAGGAAGAGGAGGAGGAAGAGGAGGAGGGTATGCCTGAGTGGCAGCACGAGTTTGATGAGGAACTAGACCAACGACAGCTTCTCCTACGACGAGGAGTCTGAGAACCTGGACCGAGAGACCTTCTTCTTTGGTGATGAGGATGACGACGACGAGTCCTATACTGAGGGGGGAGGGGCGGGAAACACCTGGAGCTGCCCGGGCTTCCAGGGCCGCAGGGTGTCTGTCATGTGAGAGGGGAATCCCATGTCTGAAGCACCTTCTGTTTATTTGAATAAACCTCTTTTTTTCACACACTTCACGGCAGAACACACCCCCCCCCTCAAATTTCCTCTAATACTCTTCTCATTTTTCAAAAAAAAGACGGCATGTGTGCACATGCCATGGTTTCGTGTGTTTTGGGTGGAGGTCAGAGAAAAGCACCCAGGGGTCAGGTCTCTTTTCCATGTGGGTGCTTGGGGATAGAACCGGGGTCTTCAGGCTTGACCACCAACACCTATCCCAGCTGACCCAAAATTCACCAGCCCTCCTCATCTTTCCTTTTTTTCCTTAGACGTCCAGACTTTTCTGTCCTCTGAAAAAACCCAAAAGCCTCACTTGACCTCAAGTCATAACCAGAAACACAGATCTGGGTTCAGAGATGACAAGAATGCAGCCCACCCAATACCTGGCCCTTCCATACCTAAGTGCTCCCCAGGGCCGGAAGGGTGTGACAAGGTTTCCTTTCTCCTGGGGACCTAGTTAAAGCAGACCCCTTCTATTTTCTACAGTGAAGTGGGATGGAAAAGCCAGAGCCGGTCCCAGCACGTCAGTAAAAGGCAGTTTTTTGTTTTTTGAGACAGGGGTCTCTCTACATAGGTCTGACTATCCGGAACTCATTATATAGCCCCACAGTGGCCTTGAACTCGGAAATCACTTCCCTATGTATAGTGGTTTGAATATGCTTGGTCCAGAGAGTTGAACAAATTAGATTGTGGTCTTGTTGCAGTAGGTATGGCCTTGTTGGAGGAAGTATGTCCCCTGTGGCAGTGAGCTTTGAGACCCTCCTCCTAGCTGCCTGAAAACAGTCTGCTCCTGACTTCCTTTCCATGAAGATGTAGAGCTCTCACCACCAAAGTCGTCCATATCCCTGCTGGGAATAGCCCATTAAACACCATTTAAAGCATTCCACTGCTTTCCAAAGTCCCCAAATCTACATTCCTCAAACAGAAGCATGGTTAAGGGCCTGTCACAGCAATACCCCAGTCCCCGGCACAACTTCTGTCTTAGGGTTTTACTTCGTGAACAGACATCATGACCAAGGGGAACTCTTATAAAGGACAAAAAATTTAATTGGGGCTGGCTTACATGTTCAGTCCATTAAACAAACAAGGTGGGAGCCTGGCAGTGTCCAGGCAGGCATGGGGCAGGAGGAGTGAGAGCTCTAAAATCTTCATGGAAAGGAAGTCAGGAGCAGACTGTTTTCAGGCAGCTAGGAGGAGGGTCTTAAAGCCCACCCCCACAGTGACATACTTCCTCCAAGAAGGCCACACCTCCTAATAGTGCCGCTCCCTAGGTCAAACATAATTCAAACCACCACACTGCCTCCTGAGGTTGTGCCACCATTCCAGCTAAATGAACCATTTCTTACGACTGAGGCTGGAAGCGGAATGATCCAGAGAAATGTCAGGGTCAACATTTAATAAAGTTGGGCCGGGCCAAGGAGAAGGTTCAGCAGCTCAGAGCACTTGTTGCCCTTGCAGAGGACCTGGGTTTAGTTCCCAGCACCCACATAGAAGCCCACAACTATTTTGTAATACCAGTTCTAGAGAATGTGGTACCCTCTTCTTACCTCTGGGCACCAGGATGAATGTGGTTACATACATACATGCAGTTAAAATATACATAAAAAAAAATATTAATTTTTTAAAAAAAAAAAGTCGGGTTAGTCAGGCACTTGGGTTACTGGAGGAAGCCATCCCCTGAGGAAGATAAGCCCAAAGTACCGATCCAGCATGGTCTCCACCTTCCCTCTCGTAGTCCACACCTTGGGCCCTCGAGCCGTCGGCTGCTCCCCCGATCATGGCGAAAGCACGGGAGGGGGAAAATGTGAAACTGACTTCTTTCCTCCCCACTTCTGCACCCTGCCCCAGTCCCCGGGAAAGAAAGAACCGGTATGAGTTGCCAGAAAGCTAGAAGGATAGCCCACCCCGGACTGAATCCTACCCTCTCCAACTGTGGTCGGAACAAGGCTAGAATTGGCTTCCCCAAGGCTACCGCCCGCCCAATTCTAGCCCCACACCCAAGGATGGCTGCGTCACTTCGTCCACACCCCTGAAAGAAAGAAAATAAACTTAATTACCTGGGACTTTTAAGGTCGGATGATGGTATATCTGTGGTGGGACCAGTAGCCCAGGATATCCCAGGAATTACATCACAGCGGAGCCCACAGGCAGGGGGAGGGTTTACCACCATCTGCCTGCCGCAGCCGGCCAGGTCCCGATCATGGGTGAGCGGTCGCCCTCAGCAGCCTCTTCCCCGTATTGAGGCATGCGGCAGGGTGTTCCCACCCATTCAGTGCCGTAATGTCACTTCTTCTGCTTTTCATATCCTGCTCAGGGAGGGGCAGAGAGGGGGACCCAGCACCTTCAAAGGCTAGTCCAGGAGAGGTTTCTGTCAACGGAGTAAAAGAACGAAACAACACAAGAAAAACGCAATCCTGTGTAAGGCGACACAAGTGGCGGGAAACCGGTGAGTGGGGGGAAAGGTCTGACTCAACTCTGAATCCAAGAGACTTTAACTGGGGTCAAAAGGGCCCCAGGATCGCAGTTTTCCAGTCTGAATGAACGCCGCAGCTGGTCAGGGCGGTTAAGGCTTGCGGGTGGGGGGACCAGAACCACGCTGTCTAAAAGTTCCTTTGTGAACCTGAGGGTGGGGGCACATACCTATAATCCCAGTCCCTGAGGCAGAGCCTGGGAGAATCTCTGAGTTCCAACACAGCCTGGATTACACTGTAAATACCGTGATAGCCAGGGATATGTGAGAAACCCTGTTCAAAAAAAAAAAAACAACAAGTTGAGAGTAGCGACAGGTGCCTGTAATTCTAGCACTTGGGAGGCAGAGGCAGAAAATGGGAATTCAAGGCCACCACTACTACCCACAAGTCTGAGGTCACTGTGGGGTTACATGACAGCCCGTTTAAAAAAAAAAAACAAAAAAACCAAAAAAACAACAAATAACTAGGGGAGAAAAACCAGATTCAAAGGTTTCCCCAAGGCTATCACCTCGGTAATCTGTTTTGTCTCATTTTTCTTTGAGACAGGGTCTAACTCTGTTGCCCAGGTTGGCCTGGAACTCACCCTCCCTCAGCCTCCAGAGTGTTGGTATTGACGCTGAAGGTAGAGGGCTATCAACCAAACACGCCACGAGCTAGCCAAGTGTAAGCACAAAAAAGGTCCTTTCCAATCCCCTAGCATTTTTGCCTAGTGATTCTTTGTCTTTTAAAAGATTGTCCCAGAATTGCATTAGAGTCCACAGTTTAGGATCTGCTCTTGCTTGGGGCAAGGGAGAACTACTTTTTGGAGCAGAAGTACAAGCGTTTCTAGATACAACTTTCTATTGGAGGGGTGCTAAATCCAGAAGAGCTCATCAAAGCCTTGCTAGTTTCCCAAAGCTGGGTCTGGGCTCTCACTTGCTCCCAGTGCGCTGGGTAGGGTCCCTTTGGAATGTGCCGCATGGGGCGTGCACATGCAGAAGAGGCATAACCAGGACCTTCCTAGGGCCGGCCGGGTCCCTAACTTATAGGTCCTAGTCTGCAGGCCCCCAAACCCTACAGGTCTAACCTGCGGGTCTCCTAGACGGGGGATCCCGTAGTCTGCAGGCCCCTAGCCAGTGGGTCCCTTAGCGGGCAAGTCCCTAGTCAGCCAGTCCTCTTAGCCTGCGAGTCTCCAGTCCGCCGCGCCGACTCACCGTGCGGCCCCCAACTCGCATCAGCCACGTGCTCAGTGAGCACCTTCCCTAGCGCCGCAGCCACGATACGATCCGCGCATACAGCCTCGGTCCTCGCGCCCGCCGGGATGCCCCCGCAGAAGTACACAGAAAAGGAGCCGCTCCGCGGACGCCCCCATCCCCGCGCGCGAAACCCCCCGCCACGTGACTGGAAAGGACACCCCGCAAAAGGAAACCTTCAGCGAGCTCGCTCTTCCCGGATGGGGCCTTTCCAGAGCCAAAACCCGTTTAGTTCCGACTCCACCCCGTGACCTGCTCCCCCCCGCCCGGCTATTAAAGTAGTTGTGTACTGACCCAGTGCTCTCAAGCTTGTAGGGGCCCACGGGCAACTGTGATTGGTTCTCATTTTATCTTTCCAAATTTAAAAAAAAATTTATCTTTTTCTAAAATATTTTATTTCCTACATGTAGTATTTTAATCAAATCTACCAAATCTTCCCCCCCAATCCTTTTCATTCCAACTCAAACTTATTTTTATTATTTAAAAATTATTTTTTTTATTATCCTTATTATTTTAGTTATAGTTTTTTGACTGAGTTTGTTGGGCATATTTTGCATCCCGGGGTTCCCCCAAGAGGCCCAAAAGGCAAAATGAGATATCCTGAACTGGGGTTAACGGGACAAGGACCCACCATGCGGTGCTGCCTATAAAACCCCGGGTCCTCGGGGAGAGGGGGCCAGTGTTTGCTAACCACTCCCCCTCTTTGGCTTCCCTCCCCCCCCCGAGGCCCATTAGGCTACCGGGTGGGGGCCCATCTACTGCAGCAAGTACAGCACCCTCTCAGGGTCTGCATCCCTGAAAAAAAAAGGGTCTGTCTCCCCCGGCGCCATACTGTTAGAAAGCTCCCAGTACAGCATTTGTCACAAATTCCCTTTCTCCTCACGGAGGGTGTGGACCGTTTGATTTTGCAAGCGGTCACAGCGCTTGATTTTATGTGGAAACCCCCACACCGCCCGCCGGGGAATCCTGTTTGCGGCAGTCCCTCACTTTAAACCCCTTTTTCCAGATCTTCCTCCCACAGTCTGCTAGCCATTTGAGGGTGGGGACCCCTAGGACCCCATTTTATTTGGCAAAAAACCCCAAAGGGGAAAAGGAAAAAAACCCCAGTGCCCCAAAATTTACCGGGGGCCGTGAGGAGTTCTACCTAGGACACGCTACTGCAGCGCCACCCTTTGGCTTAAGATAGACCCCTGGGTCTAAAAAAGAACAAAACTATCCAAAACCACGCCTGTAGGAAAGGAGGGCCCCCAACCCACCCTCACTGCTGAATTTTTTTCCCTACAAAAAGGTTAAAAAAAGGGAGTTGATGCTTTTCTGTTGTTCCCCACGGGGGACAGTGCAGAGTCCATGTATTGTTCAAAACCTAAGGGCACATAGAGGGCCCCGGTAAACTGAAGGGGCCACAAAACCCCCCCAAGGGAAAAGGAGAGAGGGAGGGGGAAGAGAAAACCAGAAGCAATATATACGGTTAAAAATTGTCAAAAAACGAAAAAAAGGGGGAAAACTTGGGTTAAGGGGTGTAAAGTGAAATTTGCGAGCAACCCACTCTTGTGTAGTTTCCCAAGGAGTACGGGAATTCAGAGAGCTGGAATGTTCAGGCCTGCAGCCACATTGCATTAAACTATTTTTTTGTTCCCTTCAGCCTTGCACTCCCCACTTTCGTGTCTTTTTAAACGTCCTTGTGCCTTTTTGATAAATTCCTTCAGAAGGTTCACAGCGCGCGAAGCATGGGGGCTTGCCGATTTAAGAAACACTCTCCTACCTACTGAACCCAGGCCCGACCCTGTCCCCAAGTTTTTGCTTTAATTTTAAAATAAAAACTCCTTGCAAAATTCCCTCAAATAAATAATAATTACAGTCAAACACCTCATTGCCGTGCTTGTGCAAGAACCGGGGTCTTCAGGCTGGAGGTAGCAACCCCCGTGCTCATTCTGGGGTTGGGTTACCCCCCCACCAACCCTTAAAACAAAATTTCGACACCTCCCGTTTTTTCTGCCTTATCCAATCCCTATCCCTCACACCCTCCAATCCCTCCAAAATAATACTGCCTTTATTTCCATGCAAGGACCAAATCATCGGAACTAACGTTTTAGCAAGTTTTGCCTCGAGCTATGCTTCAAGCGTTACTAATTCTGTTGTGTCTTTTTTAAAGTTATCTTTTAAAAAAAAATTTTTATTTACCCTTTTCAAATTTTATGCATATGGGGTTTACCCCGGATCTGGGTCGTGATATGTGGGTGCCAAGAAGCCCGAAAGGGGAAGCCGGCTCCTTTTTTTAAGGGAGTTAAAGAAATTGGAGACACCTCCAGCTTGGGAACAAAAACCCAGGCTTCTGCAACAGCGCCAGTGCTCCTAAAATGCAGAGCCTCTGAGCTCCGTTTATCTCGGTTCCTCACATCATTCCCTCCCCTTCTCCTTTTGTTTTAAGATTTATTTTCTCGCCAGGGTGTGGGACACACCTTTAATCTCGTATTTAGGGACACGGGGGAGGCAAAAATATCTAGAATTTCAGGCCCGCCATTGCTACAGAGTAGACCCCGTCATGTTTTGTTTTCGAATTTTTTTTTATGGATGGGATTTTCCTCAAATGTCGTATGGTATAATAAATGAGGTTCTGAAGAGACCCGAAACCGGTAGTGGGTCCCCCGGAATGGGATTACAGGCGCTGAAGCAGCCCGGTGTGAGCCCGATGGCGAGCCCGGGGGGCCCGAGGAGCAGCAATGCTCTTGACTGTGGCCCCCTCTCCCTCCTTCCCAGTGTCTCGTGTGGGTGGTGACTCATGCATAAGCGTGTATATTCTGTGTTTGCATGTGCACAGCGTGTGGACTTTTACTTATGATTTAGATTAGAGGAAATTTTGGGGGTTTACTTTTTTTCCTTTTCCCCCCTGATCCGGGGGGTTTCCCGTTCAGGGTTTTGGGCTTGCCTACTGGGCCATCCATGGATCTCTTTTTGTCTTTTAAGTCCCCCTTTTAAATACAAAAATTTGGGACCATTTTTTGTGGTTTATTTTTTTTAAGATACTGAGTGGGCTCTGAAAAAATACAAAGGGGGCAGTGAGGGGTGTGGGCCTTTAGGCTCTGTTTAGGGCCCTTTAAAAGAGTGAGGCCGAGCTCCCGAAAGGGAAGAATGGGATTGTTTTGGAAAAGACCCCCCCCCCCCAGCCCCCCGTATTTGTTTAAAATTTCCCCCTTTTCCCGTGAAAGGGGGCCCGAGGAGGTGTGAGTCATTAACAGGTGAATTCTAGTGAAACCTCTGCCCCTCTTAATTTGTAAAATAAAGGCTGGAGCCCGTGATTGGCAGAAGAAGGGGGGGTGGAGAAATAAGTTTGTGGAAAGGGAGGAAAGGCAGGGGAAGAAAAGGGGGAGGAAAAAATGGGGGGGGAAGACAAGGGGAGGAAGCAATGGAGGGGAAAACGATGAAGGGGAGGACGATGGAAGCAGGAGGTAGAAGGACGATACAGGTCTGGAAAAACCTCATGTTATAAGGGTTCTAGCGGGGAAAAAAGAGTGTGGGGTATCGCCCCCTTAGGCTTTCGAATTATTCAGATTATGAGCTGTGTTTTCATTTGGCGGTTATTGGTGGGTTTAGATATTCCCCCCTATAGGGTTGACCCGTTGAGATGTGTTGTGTCAGGACGGGTGCCCCCCAGAACGAAGAAAGCTTTTGGAAACTTCTTCCAGTTTATCTAAACATTTTTTTTTTCCTTTGACATTCAGATAGAAAAGTGATCTCATCAGGGGTTGCTGGACATGAAAACTGGATGAAAAAAACCTTCAAATTAACAGGTGTCCCGACTTTTATTTTTATTTTTTTGGGCCCTTTTTTTTTTTTGGGGGGAAATTTTTTTTTAAAAATTTTAAAGGGAATGAAGGGTTGGGGGTTTAAAAAATTTTTGGGGGAAAAGGGGGTTCCTTTAGTTGGAAAAAGGGGAAAGAGGGGGGGGAAAAAACCCCCCCCTTTTTTAAAAAACCCCTTTTGGGGGGAAAAGGGGGAAAATTTTTTTTTTTAAAATAAATTTTATTTGAAAAAAAAAGGGGAGGGGGGAAAAAAAATTTTTAAAAAAAAAAAAAAAAGGGGGGGGAAAGAAAAGGGAGGAGGAAAAAATTGGGGGAGAAAAAAAGAAAAGGGGGAAGGGAAGAAGGAAGGAAAAAAAAAAAAAAATTTTAAAACCCAAAAATTTTTTTTTTTAAAAAAAGGGAAAAAAACCAAATTGGTTTTTCCCTTTTATTTTTTTAAATTTTTTTAGGGGGAAGGAATTAAGGAGGGGGAAAAAAAAAACCAAAAACCCCTAGAAAAAAATTTTTTGGATTTTTTTTTAAAAATTTTTTTTCCAATTTTTTTAAAAAAAAATTTGGGGAAAAAAAAATTAAAAATTTTGACAATATAGGGGGGGGGGGAAAGCAAAAAAAGGGGGTAAAATTCCCCCTTTATCAAGGGTTAGGAAGGGAAAGTTGGTAGGGTTGGGAGGGGAAAAAAAAAGGAAAGAAGGGTAAATTTGAAAAAAAAAGGTGTTTGGAGGAGTGGAGATTTGAAAGGTGTTTAAAGGAAAAGTTTGGGTAGGGGGGGGGTGAATTCCGGAAATTTTTTTTAGTTGAGGGGAAATGAAGGTATAAAAAAAGGAGAAAAATAAATAATTTTTTTTTAAAAAATAAATTTTTTAAAAAAATTGGGAAAAAAATGGGGGTGAAGGGGAAAGGGAGGGGGTGGGGGGTGGGTTGGGGTTTGGGGGGAAAAGGGGAAATTTTAAAAAAATTTAAAAAATTTTTAAAAAAGAAAGGGGGAAAAGAATTTAGTAGGGTTTTTTTTAAAAAAAAAAATGAAAAAGCAAATGGGGGGAATTTTTAGTTAAAATTTATTTTTTAAAAAGGAATGGATAAATAAGCGGGGAAAGCGTTTGATGAAAGGGCCTGGAGGGGTGTTATAAATTGTTTTGTTGAGGTTTTTGGGGAAAAAAAAAGGAAAAAGGGGGTATTGATTTTAAAAAATTTTGGGGGTTTTTGGGGGGATTTTTGGGTTTTTTTATGAAAAGTTGGGCCCCCAAAAAAGAGTTGGTGAGGAGTGGGTTAGGAAGTTTTTGGGTAAATTCCCCTTATGTTAAAAAAGGGAAAGAGGGAAAATTTTGGGGATTAAAAATATTGGGGGTAAGGGGGGTTTAAAAGGTTTTAAAAGGGTAGAGTGGAATTTAAAAAATGGTGTTTGAGGGGGGTTTGTTTTGAAAAAAAAAAAGGGGGTTTGGGGGGTTGGGTTTAATTTGTGGGTTTGGGGGGTTGGGGGGGGGGGTTTTTTTTTTTTTGTGGTTTGGGGTGGGGGTTTAAATTTTTTGGGAATAAAAAGGGGGGGGGGGGGTTTTTTTTTTTTTTAAAAAAATTTTGGGGGAAAAAAAAAAAAAAAAAATTTAAAAAAATGAAAAATTTAAAAAAAATTTTGTTTTTTTTTTTTTTTTTTTTAAATTAAAAAAAAAAAATTTTTTGGGAAAAAAAAAAAAAAAAAAAAGAAAAAAATTTAAAAAATTAAAAAATATTACAAAAAATTAAAAAGAAAAAAATTTTTTTAAAAAAAAATAATTTTAAAAGAACAAAAAAGGGGGAAAAAGGAAAACGGGCTGGGGGAAAAAAAGGGGGACCCCCCCCTTTTGTTTCCCAAACCAGGACCATAAGGTTTGCCCCCCCCAAAAAAAATTTTTTTTTTTTTTTTTTTTTTTTTGGTTTTTCGGAGGGTTTCTCCTTTTCCTTTCGCCGGAACCATTAAAGGCTCCCCCAAAGTCCCGTCGTAAGGCGGGGAAAAAAGGGGCCCCCCCCCCCGGGGTTTTTTTTTTTTTTTTTAAACGGGTTTCTCTTGTACCTACCCCTGGCTGCCCGGAAACCCCCTTTAACCAGGGGCCTCCAAGCACAAGATCCAACTGCCCTGCCCCGGGGGGTTAAAACATCTAACCAACTTTTAAAAATTCTTCTTCTGTTTCTTCTGCCTTCCCTCCCCCCTTTCTTCCCTCTCTCCTCCCCCCCCTTTTTTTTTTTTTTTTTTTTTTTGTTGGGGTTTTGGGGTTTTTTTTCCTTTTGTTAAAAACTTTAACCCGGGCCCCCCCTTTTTTAAAAAGGATTAAACCCGGGTCCTTTTTCCCCCCGGGGGGGTTTGGGTTGGACCTGTTTGTTTTGGGGGGTTTTTAAACTTGGTTCTCCCCCTTTAAATTTTTATATTTTTTTTCCCCCCCTTTTTCAATTTTTTGGGGGCCCTTTCCCAGGAAGAGGGGGCCCGGGTTCCCTGTTCCGTTCCCCCGGGTAACCTGAGGTGGCCCCCCCCCTAAGATGGGGGTTCCTGTTTTACTCTGAAGAACCAGGGGAGGCCACACCCAACGCCCTTATGGCCCCAGGGGGCCCCCTTTTGGGGGAAAAACCCCCAAAAAGCCCCCAAAAAGGAACCCCCCCGGCCCTTTTATCGGAAGGCGAAAAAAAGGTGCCGAAAACCGGCCCCCCCCGGAAGGGGCCAAAGGGGCCAAAAAACCCGGGGAAGGGAACCCCGGCGGGCCCCGGGGCCCCGGGGTGGGGGGGTTTAAATAAGGGGGGGTTTTTGGTTTTTTTTTTGGTTTTTTGGGAAAAAAAATTCCCTTTCTTTTTTTTTTTTTTGTAATTGGGGAAAAAAAAAAAACCGTCCTTTTTGAATATGAATACCCTTTTTAAAGGGGGAACGGGGGGACCTCCCCCGAAATAAAGGGGGGAAAAAAAAACCAAAAAGGAAAGGGGGGGCCCCTTTGGGGAAAATTTAAAGGTCCGTTTAAGGTTCAAATTTTTTAAAGGAAAAAATTGAGGTTTTCACCCCTAAAAAAAAAAAAAAAAACCCCCCCCTTTTAAAAAAACCCCCCTTTAAAAAAAAAAACCCATAGCGAGAATGGAAAAGAAAGTGAAAAAAGGGACAAAAACTTTTTAAAGACCACAAGACATCATCAAAGCAGAAAAGAAAGGGGATACAAAAGGAAAAGAGAAACACAAAGAAAATTTGAAAGAGAAAGAAAAAGTAAGAAAAGAAAAACTTTAAACCGGCAAAAGAGAAAAAAATCGTCAAGGATATATCCGGTTTTGCGCGATTTCGAGAACCCGGGCCCAGTTTCCTCCCAAGGGGGGAAAGTCCTCGGAGTTGACTCGATTTTGGGGGACCAAAATTTTGAAACAGTTAATTATGATTTACCAATGATTATTCGTCAAGCCAAAAAATGAAGGGGGAGATGGGCACGTGCCCGGAAAAGGTTTGGAAAATATTTGAGGGACGAACTATCCGATTACCGTAGCTTTTAAAAAAATGACGAACCGGACGGGTTTTTCGTAGGGGCCATGAGGAACCTTCCCATACCCTTTGGAAAAAGGGGGCCCTAGGGGGCCCAATGGCCGTTAACCCCCCGAAAAAACTCCTTTCTGCAAAAAATTAGTCAGGAAAGTTCTTGCTGGACATCTAGAACAGTTTATTTCCCCCCGGAAAACCCCAATTTTTGTTTTTAAAAAAAAAATCTGGAAAATGGAGATTTTTAAATGATTTTGGGGCCCTAAACAACAAATGCAAATTATGGCTCGATTCAAAGATTTACCCTTGTTGTCAGCCCTACCCAAAAATTGGCAATTATAATTAAAATATTAAAATTTTTTTTTTCTCCAACCCAACGAAAGGGGACGAAAAGTTTGCCTTTTTCATTACCAGTATAAAAACGAGGGAACCTGACATTAGATTTCATGGAAAGTGCTCCCCCAGGGGATGGCCATAGCCCAAATGCAATTATATTGGGGGGTGCTATTCGCCTACGAAACATTTTAAAAAAAATTAAGTTGTTCATATAGGACGACATTTTTTTTGGTTATTTTGATAAAGAGCTCCTCAAGAGCATTTTTTTCCTGTCAAAACCCCTTAAAAAAAACCAAAAAATTTTTTTTGCCCCTGAGAAGGTACAAGAGGGAGTTTAGTAGTTTCTAGCAACAAACCCCCCTTAATAGTTAAACCCAAAATTGACAATTGAGGAAACTTGCAAACATTAAAACTTTTTAAAAATTATTGGGAGTAAAATTGGGTGCGGCCTTCTTGAAATTTGCCCCCTTTAAATGCCATTATTTATATCTTTAAGGGGGGCCTAAATTTCCTCCCCCCGCCTTTTGACTTCCGAGGACCAAAGTAAAGATTGGGGAAAAAGATTTCTAAAAATGCCATGTTGTTGTTTTGAAAAGTCTCCCCTTATTAAAATTTTCCTTTTCCCCACAAAACCTACTGCATTGGAAAAGGGTCCTTCTTTGGGATTTCCCCCCCCCATTTTCCCAGGAAACCCCTAACCCCCCTCAGGGGGACGGGCCCGGGTACCCAAAAAAATTCATTTGGTTCCCCCTCTTTTTCCCAAACGCACTCAATCAAGTCTTTTTCCTAGTTTTGGGTTTTTAAATGCTTGTATTCGGCCCTAAAAATTTTCCCAAAAAACCCCTTTACAATTTTGTTTTAATTCTTTATTTTCCAAAGATGACCAAATTCCCCCATTGAAAAAGGGATAGATGTTTCCCAATGATTTTACCCAAAAAAAAATTGTAAAAGATTTTTTTTTTTTTTTTTTCTCCCCAAAAAAAATGGAATTTTCAATGAAAAAAGCAGTGGTTTTAAAATTTGATAACCCCTAAAATAATTCAAAATTTCCCATTTATTGTTTTAAAAGAGTTCAAAATTAAAACAGTGGGGACATTTAATTTAAAATATGACCCACTTGTTTTTGAATTCAGCTATCATTGAGGTAATACATCCCTTCTATTGTTATAACGACACATTTTTTTATTTCCTGGACCTATGGGCCCCCGCAATGAATTGGGCAGATAGAGCCACCAGACAAGTTATGCTAACTCAGATCCTATTTTATTACCCCCAGAATTTCACAATTATATATCCCCCAAATACTCTTAAAATCAAATTTAAAATTTTCTCGTTCGAAACCCCAATATTGTTCTTAAAAAAGCACGGGGTTTTGCGATTTAACCTTCACCTCCTTGGGGGTGAATCCCCGAGGACTTTTACCCAAACCTTTGCAAAGGACGTTACTCATATTCCTTCATTGGGAAACTAAAATATTTCAGTTTTTCCTAGAACCATTTTGGCATCATTCATGCCACCCTCGTCAGGGAAAAAGGGGGCTAATGTAATTTACCCACTGCTTAGAGGAGGGCAGCTTGGGGGAAACCCCCAAAAGTTAAAAACAGATAATGGCCCCGCCTTACATAAGATTTTCCCCAAATTTTGCTACGGATGGGGTGCCCAACTACTGGGTGCCATTTTAATCCCAAGACAAGAATTGTGGGGGTGCCAAGGCACCCTCAAAGTGACATTACAAAAAAAAAAGGGGGATGGCCCCCGGGAAAGGCCTAAGATTCCACCCCCTGGGCCTATTTTTCCCTTTAAATTTTTTTTAAAAATTTGGGTTTTGCTGGCAAAACCCCAGACAGACATGCCCCCCCCAGTTCTTTGCGGGAAGAAATTAGATGGAAGTGTCATTAATAATTTTGGAAAGGCCCGACCAGTATTAAAACGATCCAGGGGGGCTTTTGTGTTTTCCCGCAGGACAAGACAACCGATTTGGGTCCCGGGACATTGACCCGACTGGTAAAACAGATGGGAACCCCCGAGCCCGATCCAGGCTGCGAGTTTGTGCGTTATGTGCGGGCCCCACACCCCCACCAAAAACCGCAGCTGAATGGGGGAAATTTTGACAACGTTCCCGAGACCTATGCTGGTCATGCATGTTTTATTAACCCTTTTTTGGACAAAAGGCGATTTTAGTATTACGGCTGTTTTTGTGGCCATCATAGCCACTCCTGCAGTTGCTGTCCTTGACTGTTTCCCATTGGCCCGTGGGGAAAATGGGCCCCTGTTAAAAACTTTAAATAATTTTTTTATCTTTCCCTTGCTCAAGCTATTGAACACAAGCCTCTTTAAATACCCAAGGAAAGGTGGCTTGATGAAGCAATAGAAATTGGGGGAATTTGGGTCAAAAAGGGGTTTTAAAACGAAATTTCCCGGCTTGTGTTTAAAATCCCCCAAAATGATAATTTTCCAGGGGAGCCAATTCTCTCAAAAGAATTTTCATTTATTTTAAATAATTGGCCGACAAAATTTGAAAACCCTAGAAGGTTACGATTGGTAATTCAAACAATTTACCCGATTTTGGGATACTATTTGGGTGGGGGAAGTGCTCTCTCTTTGGGTCTTTAAAAAATGAAAAGACAACCGACAAAAAAAAGTGGCATCGCGCAGGTTTTACTTGCGGTAGAACAGGGGGCAACCCCCCCAAACTTGGCTTAATATGCCAACATTGAGACTCTGCTCTGACGACATCCGAGGGTCAGGGTTCCATTGCACCAGAGGCGGTCGACGGTTCGTAAACCCCCAGGCTCGTTTCCCATTGCACGGGATAAGGTGTACAGAGTCCGCCCACACGGTCACTTTGAAAGCCGGGAAATTGGGGGGCTTTTGGGATCAGTACGTAGGGTAAAACTTTTGAATAAATTTTTTTAAAAATAAAAGGGGAAGTCGGGCCGTTTCCCCCATCGGAAAATGGCGCCGGTTCCCTGCTTCCGGTTTTTCCGAGAGTAAAACCCGATGTCGGGAGCCGTTTCCCCCATTGGGGGGCGCCGGTTCCCTGCTTCCTGGTTACTCTCGAGAGAAAGCATGCGCAGGTTTTCCCCCTAATCTTTCAAGCTGTTTCCCCTTTATTGCTTAGCGGCACCAATGAGGGGCGCACACGCCATACCAGCCCCATATAAAATGACGAGCTCCTCGAGCTCGGGGGGCCTTCTCCCTCTTGGGAAAAGAGCGGAATAAAAAAAGAGTGCGTCAGAGAATCCTGTTTTTCCGCTCTTCTACGGCGAAATGGGGGCGAAAAGGGTTAGCGCCTAAAAAAGCCAAAAATTTAAAGGAATAATGCTGATGCCGGTTTTTACATAGTGTGACTAAAAATTTTGCCATGTTCAGTACCACCTGTCCCCCACTGGCTGGATCCCTCCAGTCCCCCCCTTTCTCACACACACACCTACTCCCTCCCTTCCTAGCCCCCGTCCCTTAGGATCTCTTCGCCCTTCAAGGGTGCCTTTTTTCCGACCAAAAATTTTAGAAAAAATTTTTACATGCATGTGTGCATGCCGTGTGCTCCGGCCATGAAACATGCTGGGGGTCAGAGGACAACCTTTTGGGGCT
>JAJTUV010006787.1:0-15811 GCA_021653895.1 Mastomys natalensis
AGGCTACCTGCACAGAAATCAAAATGGACATATAACCTTTATAGAAAGGAGAGGAACGATCTATTCCTAAGAAGAAATGGCATGGACAAATGTAATAACCCTTCAAATGATACGTTGAATATGAAAGTCCCCAGGGGTTCTATGTTAGGTGGTCCTAGGGGCAGCTCTGTTTTCAGAAGCTGTATAAACATTTAGAGGTTGTACTAGTTGAGGAAGTAAAATTAAAGATGTGCCTTTGAAGGTTAAATCTGTCTTCACTCCTGCCTCCTGTCTTCTATTAAGATACCAGTTTTAGGCTTAGGAGATATCTCAGTTGGTAAAATCCTCGCTGTGCAAGCATGGGGACATGAGTTGGGATCCCCACTTACATCAAAAGCCAGTGCAACAGCACGAAATCTGTATCCCAACACTAGGGAGGCAGAGATGGGAAAGATCCTTGGGGCTCACTGCCCAAGCCAGTTTTGTTGAACCAGCAAACTCCAAGTTTAGTGAGAGACCTTGTCCAAAAAAAAAAAAAAAAAAAAAAAAAAGTGAAGTCGGCATGAGGGTGCTTATCTTTAATCCTCACACTCGGGTGCAGAGGTAGGCAGACCTCTGTGATTTTGAGTGTCAAACAGATATTGACTTCTGGTGCTTTTCCTCTCTCTTCTCTCTCTCTTTTCCCCTTCTCTCTCTCTCTCTCTTTCTCTCTCTCAGGGCATGCACATGAGAGTACACACACACTCTCACACACTGAACAATGACTTCTCCACAGACCCTGCATCAACAGGAGTCCAAGAGGATTACAGACTGACATCACTGACACTGTAAACTAAAATAAGTAATTCCTTCCATCAAATAGCTTGTTTGGTCGCAGTGATGTAAAGGTACTAACAGAAAGTATTAAAATAATACTCAAAAAAATAAGATTAGGGACTGGGAAAGACAGTCCAGTGGTTAGGTTTTAGCTGGCCTTTTCTACTTTATGGGTTCTTCTTGTTGCTGGAGGAAAGGGAGGGAGGGAGGAAAGAGAGGGGGGAGAGAGAGAAAGAGAGAATCCTGAACCTAATTTCTTTCCTTTTGTTTCTTTGAGCACAGCTATGAACAACCTCCTTAAATGACCCAACAACCACTGACCAACACTGCCCTTTCAAACAGGGACCTAGCATTTATATAAACCCCCTAAAAACTCCCAGAATTCCAAAAATCATACATTTTCTGCAGCTGGCAAAGCCACTATTCTGGTTAGAGCACAAGGCAATTGTAGTCAGCTGCTGCAGACAGTCGGAAAACCCAACCCCACACCCCTACACCGGGGATTAAAACAGAAGCACAATCTTAGAATATTTCTATGTATATGTTTGGTCTTTTTTAAAAAATCAAAATTACAGAATTCTCAAAGGAAAAAAAAAAAAATGCCACTACAGTTAAGAGCACTTCCTGCTCTTACAGAGTTAGGACCTAACTCTGTAACTAAAACATTAAGGCCTAAAGGGAATTTTAAAGGCTTAGATAAATGTTAAAGGCTAAGTAACAGTTACCTGGCTAGCCTGCCATTAAGGAAAACTTTATCATATATTTCTGTGTTACTAGGAAACTTTCTAATGCCAAGATTGATTTACATAGTCTGTTATGTTCTGTACCCTTTGGGAAAAACCAATCATGATAGAAGGCAGAGAACTGTTTTGTATAGTTATCCACAATAAAAATTGGCCTGAACTACCCGTAGCACTTCCTGCACCCATGTATAAGTTTTTTTGGCATTTGCTTTTATAAGCTGCACCTGGGATGGGGCCCCAATGTAAGAAGAGAAACCGCATCAGTACAAGGAAACTACTTGAAATAAGACTTCCATTTTGAGTAGTGGTCAAGTACAAGTTTAAGTTCCCAAGACCTCCCCGGGGAAATGACATCCCACTTGGCAGAAACTGACTTTCCCGGTTGGCAAGTTAAGACATGAATGTTAGCCGGGGCGTTGGTGGCGCACGCCTTTAATCCAGCACTTGGGAGGCAGAGGCAGGCGGATTTCTGAGTTCGAGGGGCCCGCCTGGTCTACAGAGTGAGTTCCAGGACGCCGAGCACCAGAGAAACCCCAGAGAACCTGTCTCAAAAAAACCAAAAAAAAAAAAAAAAAAAAAAAGACATGAATGTTAGATGAGTCCCATTCTGGTGGACAACTTAGGACATGAATATTAGACAAGGCAAATCCCTGCCACAGTTGAATACCCCCAACCAAGGGAGTGGAAATGTACAAAAGAATGTCCTAAGAAATCCCCCCCCATCCTTAATCTGACTTGGACAGATTTTGTGGACTCTGGGCTTTAAACCTGTAGAATCTTAACTCAATGTCATGGTTCTAGTTCCCGAACCTGGACTATGGCTTGGTTGGCCAGTTCTGGGGATATGCTCAATAAACTACCTCTGAGATATTTGACTATCTGACTGAGACCGGTGTTCGTGTAGTTTATGAGGCTATTCCTGGACCCCAACACAGAGGCCTGAGTTCAGTTTTTAGGACCCACATTGGCAACTCATAATTGCTCCGAACTCAACTTCCAGGGGAATCTGATACCTTTGCCCTCTGCGGGGACTGCACTCATGTGCATATACTCACACATACACATGCACACTGTTCTAGTTTGTCTTTCTATTGCTATGATAAAGAGAATGACCAAAGCAACTTGGGGAGTAAAGAGTTTATTTCAGCTTAACGTTTATAGTCTATCATGAAGAAAACTCAGGGCAGGAACCTGTAGACAGCAACTGAGGCAGAGATCATAGTAGGATGCTGCTGCTTACTGGCTTTTTTCTCTTTTGACTTGCTCAGTGTCCTTGTTGTATTTGTCAACCTGACACAAGCCAGAGTCTTTGGAAAGAAGAACTAAATTGTGAAAAGCTCTCTTTTAAAGATTTTCCTATAGGCAAATCTGTTGGCTATTTTCTTGATCAGTGATTGATGTAGAGGGCCCAGTCAACTGTGGGTGATGCCAACACTGTGAGGTGGTTTCTGAGTTGTTTGAAAAATTTAGGACTGAGTAAGCAATGGGAAACAAAAATTAGACGACATTCTTTCATAGCTTCTGCTTCAGTTCCTGCCTCCAAGTTCCTGCTTTGAGTTTGTGTTCTAACTTCCCTTGGTGATTAGTATGAACCTGAGGACTGTCAGATAAAATAAACCCTTTTCTTCACAAGTGGCTTTGGGTTGTAGGGGGTTTTTTTACAGCATTAAAAACCATAACTAAGACAGAAATCGGTACAGGAGTAGGGTTTTCCTGTGAAGACCTGACTATATTTTGGTGAGAAGAGATTTTTCTCAGTTTTTATTTTTTACAAAACCTTAGGACACCTTCCCAGGGATATTACCACTCACAGAGGTCTGGGCCCCCTCTACAGCAAAAAGTTAACCAAGAAAATGCCCCCAAAGCTTGTCTTATGGAAGTATTCTCTCAATTGTGGTTCCTTCGCAGGGCAACTCTAGGTGGGGTGAGGTTGACAAAAAAAAACAAAACAACAACAACAAAAAATACCAAACAACTCCCACACCAAAACAAAACAAACTCAAACCAACCACCCTACACAAATAACACATAATTTATAAAAATAATCTTTAAATTTTTAATTAAGATTAGAGGGATTTTCCCCTCTTGCTGGGAATAGAATCCAGAGCCTTTCTGTGCTAGATATGTGTTCTACCACTCAACTACAATGCCAGCTCAATAACTTTCTTTTTCTTTTCTCTCCCTTTTCCATCTTCTGAGGGTAGGGTCTTATGCGGCTCAGGTTAGTCTGTAACTTGTAGCCTAGGCTGGCCCTCATGTTCGTGATCCTTTTTGACTCAATCTTTAGTACTAGAACTACCATCATGGCTGTCAGCAGTGGCAGAGAGATACAGCCAAACACGGCCACCACACCCTGAATCACTCCCTGCTAGGCACTGCTGCCTTGACTCACCGCGACCGTGTAAAGAATTGAAGTTGAATTACAGATTAAACAGAACCCAGGTAACTCTTGGTGACAACTGTCAGAACCTTTCACTGGGTTTCTGTGGTGATTTGAATGAGAAGGGGTCCTCCTTGGTTCATAATTTGAATGTTTGATCCCAGTTGGTGAATTGTTTGGGAAGGATTAGGAGGTGTGACCTTGTTGGAGAAGGGGTGTCACTTTGAGGTTTCAAAAGCAATGTGCCATTCAAGTTAGCTCTCTCTCTGCCTTCTGCTGGTGAATCAGTTGTAAGGTCTCGCTACTGCTCCAAATCCCTTTGACTACCTTCTGTGACCATGCTCCTCACCAGGATGGTCATGAACTTACTAAAATTGTAAGCCCCAATAAACTGTTTCTTCTGTAAGTTACTTGGTCATGGTGCCTCTACACACAATAGAAAATTATCTAAGGGGGGAGTCTCTGAAGCTTTTTTTTCAAGATAGCTCGGGGTTCAAAGTATGAACAGAGAAGCAATGTTGTAGCGGTAATTTTATTTTAAACCGCCAAATTTGTTGCTGTAAGATCTCCTTTCCCCGAAGGGACCAGTAAAGGGAAGACACAGCTTTAATAATTTTGGTAAAAAATGGCACACCTAGATTGGGCAGATTTACCACTACACTACTCTAATCCCGGCAGAGATCCCTTATAACTTGTGGTTCATACCAGGCCACGTGCTTGTCCTTCCACCTCTGGCTCCTCCGTCGTCGGCGGCTTCCTATTCCTTCCCCTGTCAACTTCCTTTTTACCACCGCCCCTTCTGCTTCTGCTTCTGCTTCTTCCCGCTTCTTCCTTGACTCCCTTTTGCTCTACCTTTTATATCAAATTCTTCTCACTCTCTCTCCTCTAAGCCTTTTTCTCCGCCTCCCTTTTTTACTGCCCAATCTCGGGTTCTCTAGCCCTTTTTTTTACAGGTTTTAAATTGGACAGAAGGTTTACAAGACGTCACCTTGTACAGATTCAATTTATCCTTGCAGCCTCCCAGGAAAATGAAACTAGGATCAAACTACAAAGGCTGGGCTATCCAAATGGGAACTAGGATCCAAAAATGCAAGGGGTGAGGCTATCCACAACAAATGGTGAACATTCAGAGTAGTTCTCTACTGACTGCTAATATAGACTTTCTGCCCCAGATGTCTCAGGGGACAGAAAGTCTCGTGCCAAATGGGAGTATTTGCATAATATCTTTTTTGCATTAAACTTGAGAGAGAAGCATTTGCCTGTGGCATTCCTTTCTTGGATTTTCTGGGGAGTAACTAGGATCTAAAAAACAATGGGTAATTCGGAAAACTTATATGCAGGTTACAGCCTTTAAAATTAAAGCCAAAATCCTAAATTTTATAGAAAGTTTCAAGAAGGAAATCGAGTCAAAATTTTTAAAAATTGAGATATGAAAACCTTTAGATTTAAATGTGCCCTATAGTGGAAATTAGGAAAATCCCCCAAAGTTTTTGGGCTTTTTTTTCTGTGGGTTTCTTGGGGGGGGGCGGTTTATGTAGCCCCGGCTCCCTAACGGCCCCCTTTTTTGCCGGAGAGAAAAAGACGTGTCCCCCCTGTATTGAGGGGGGGGGGGGGGGGGTTTTAAAGATGGGTGGGGGTTTGGGGGGGGGTCCAAAAGGGGGGGGAATTTTTTTGGGGGGTTTGGGGGTTTTATTTTTTTAAAAATAAATTTTATTTTAAAATAAAATTTGGGTTTTTGGGGGGGGGGGGGGGGGTGAAAATTTCCCGCCCGGGCCCTTTTGCTTGTTTTTGGAATTTAGCAGGGGGTTTTTAAACATTTTATTTTTTTGCATTGGGGGGGGGGTGTTGTCACCCGCCCCTTTTAAATTTTTGTTTTGGGGGGGGGGGTTTTTTAAGCGGGAAGGGCAGGGGGTGGGGTAAGGGGGGGGTTTGGCTCCTGTGGATTTGGGGGGGGGGGGGGGGGGAAAAAAAAACTAAAAGGGGCCCCCCAAAAAAAAAAAGGGGAAAAAAAAAATTTTAAAAAACCTTTTTTAAAAAAAATTAGAAAAAAAAAGGGGGGGGGGGTACCCTTTTTTTTTAAACGGGGAATTTTTTAAAGGGCCGGGGGATTTTTTTGTTTTGGGGTTGGGTTTGGAAATTGGGGTTTAAAGGCGAGTTGGGGTCTTTTTGGGGTTTTTTTTTTCCTTTTTTAAATTAGGGGGGGGATTTTTTTATCTTTTTCTTTTTACCCTTTCCCCCTTTCCCCCCAGCCCAAACCCCCCCCCTTTTTTTTCATACAAACATGGTTTTTTGTGATTGCCCAAAACCCCTTCTGGGAATCCAAAGGGGGGTTTTCCCACGTGGAAAAGCCCTCTTTTAAATTTTAAGGGCAGGAATGGGTTAATGTGGGGTAGTTTTTGAGGGAGTTGGGGTTTTTTCTTTTATTTTTTTTGGGGGGGGAAATTTAATCTTGTTTTTCAATTCCAGGGGGGGGGTTGGGTGTTTGATGGGTTAGTGTGAGTTTGTTGTATTGAGGGGAGTCCCTCTCGGAGAAGGGGTTTTTAGGACTTCAGATGCTTTGGGGGCTAAAAAGAGTTTCATGGTGTTTGATTGGAGGGTTTGGTGGAGAGTTTTTAATATCTCCTTTATTTTCAGTACTTGTTCCTCTTTGGGGGGAGATTGGGGTTTTTCAAAAGGAGCCCCCTTTGGTTTTCTTTTTCTTGGGGCTTTGTGGTCGGGGGGGGATTTTTGGGTATGTGGTTTTTGGGCAAAAATATCTCTTATAATATTTTTAAAAGGGTTTGTTTTTGGAGGGTTATTCAAAATTTTTATTCCCATATTTTAAGGGGAAATTTTCGGATCTTGTTTTTTAATGTGGATCTCCATTTGAAAATTGTACAACTTACCCTTTTCCTGTTAAGGACTCGGGTTTTTCCCGCCGGCATTATAAAATAAGGCTGCGTCATGGGAGCTTTTTGGCAAATTCTAACACCCCCAGATGTTTTATTCTGGGAGGAGAATTTCAAAAATTGCTTTGCGAGGTTGAGGGGAGATATGCAGAAAATTCCCCGGCGGGGGTCGATTTATTTTGGGAAAGCTAATTTGGTTTTAAAGCTAACGCTCCCCTTTTTTCCTGGGGATACTTTTATTAGCCCATGTGTTAAAAGTTTTTTCTAACAAATAAAATGGGGTAGCCAAGTACATGGTTGAACCTGAAAAGTCTCCTAAAAAGTATTAAATTTAAAACAGGCGGGAAACCAAAAGATGGGAAAGATTCTGCCAAGCCTTATAACCTAAGCCTAAGTACTTTGTTTTTTGATAATGCATATTCAGAGGGAAAAGGGAAAGGCATTCTTGTCAATGCCCAAAGACAGTTCAGTCTTTTTAAATGAAAAAAAAAAAGGGGGAAAAGGGCAAGGAGGTTGGGGTTTGGGCAAGAATCTACAGGGGCCCAAAGGATAAGAAAATGGACTGCTTGTCGGGAATTGAATTGGCCAGGAAAAGGGAATAGGCTTCGGCGGGAATCGAATTAACTAGAAAAAGAAGTAATTTGGGTAAGAATCAAATCTTGGTGAAAAAAAAAAGTAATTTCAGAAGGAATCTAATTTTAGGCTAAAACAAGAAGTGGGGGCTTAGCATGAAAAATGATTTGGATAGGACAGGAAGGGGGCCTCGAATTTGGTCTTGATAGGCCCTTGGGAAACAGTGATCCAGGAGTGTTCAGAAATTTGGGTTTAATGCCTTGCTTGTTTTTTGACTATTTGTGTTTATTTCTTGTTTTCCTTAACTATTTGCATTTATTTGTTTTGCTAACCCCAAACTAAAACTGACCTTAATACAGCATGTAGTCGAAATGTTAAAGCTTAAAGGGGGAGGGGGGAATGGGATGGGGGGTTCTGGGGGGGGAAAAGGGGGGAAAGGGATGACATCGATTGAATAAAAAAATACCCAAAAAAAAAAAAAAAAAGGATAAAACTTAGAACCAAATTTCCCCGCAAGCACCGGGTACTCAAACTGCTGAGCTTCTCTTTTTAGCCCATAGTTGTGTTCTTAACACGTTTTGAGATTATTTGGGGTGGGGGAAGGGCACACTTTTGGGGCATTTTGTTGAAGTTTCTTGATTTGGGGGCAGAGAAAACCTAAATGTTCCCAGATGGGGGGATTCTGTCCTCCGCCCCTTTGTTTCCGTTTTGTTTTTTTCTCTTTAAACCCTGTTCAGCCTGGCCCCAGAAGTTTTTCTTAAAAGGTACCCCTGAAGATACCAGAAAGCAAATTCCGGGTGAAAAATAAACCCTTTTCCTAAACTTGGAGCAAGGTAAGCACCCAGACTTCACTGTAGCCAGTACTGTAGGGGCGTCAGCAGAACTATCGGGGAAAGGCAAGAACAGAAGGATCCAAACTGGAAGGAAAACCTTTTCTACCAAAGATGGAATCACCCTTTTTTTTTTCTTTTTTCTTTTTTTTCTTTTTTTTTTGTTTTTTTTTTTTTTTGTTTTTTTTTTCTGTTGGTTTGTTTGTTTTTTTTTTGGGAAAAGGGGTTTCTCTTTTTACCCCTGCTGTCCGAACTCACTCTGAGACCAGGGGGCCCTAAAACCAGAAACCCGCCTGCCTCTGCCCCCCAAGTGCGGGACTAAAGGCGTGCGTCACCACCCCCGGCAAAAAAAAATTTTTTTAAAAAAAACCTGCAAAAATAGTAAGTTCAGTTTTTTCTTTTTTTTATTTTTTAAATTTATTTATAGAGTATGAAAAAAGGCACCCCACCCCATTATAGAGGTTTGAGTCCATGGGTTGTGGGAATTTGAACTCAGGTTTCCAGAAGGAAAGTCATTGCCCCAACCCACTGACCCATCTCTCCGCCCCAAAAAATTCGTTTAAAGGGCACACATTTATCCCCCAAAACAATACACTAAAAAACCAACCAAAAGGGAAAATAAAGAGATTCCCACCGGAAAGTCCTTTGGGAAAAGAGTAAAGCTCTTGGGGAAAAAGGCTTTTAAAAAACTGGGAGGCAGGGAGGTAGAGGTAGGGAATCTTAGAGTTAAAGGATGGCCTCTTTACAAGTGGTTCCGGAGTAAAGGGGAGATTTAAAATAATTTTTCCCTTTGGCCAAGGGGTTGACTCTGCTTTTAATTGCCCTTGTTGAGTCGAGGTAAAAGATCTTGTGAGTTCAAGGCCAATGGTTACAGTACATTCCCAAGACAGCAGGTACATAAAAAACCCTTTCAAGAAAAAAACAAAAAATGTTTGGGTGGTGGTAATGGATATTGGGTCAGCATTCTTCACAGAATATATTTTAGCTCGTAGAAATAAATTCAACAAAAGGGTAAATTATTTGAAAAACAAAAACTTAAAACATTGCCCCCCCCTCAAAAAAATTAAAGAAGGCCTAAAAAAAGGGAAGCGAAAAATATCCAAAAATTAGGACTGGAAAATTCCGTGCTAAGATGTCTCTGCAATACCCCCCGAGTCATCTAAGAGTCAACAATTTCCTTCCGTCAACCCCTTAAGAACTTTTGAGAAGGGGGAAACCCAAATCCTCAAATTCATCTGATTGAAAGGGGCTTTATATAAATAAAGATCCCAAGTTATCAGTGGGGGAAAGGTTATCTTTCACAAAGGGCAAAAATAGTGGATTTCCAATGCAAAAAAATAAATTTGGGACCCTTATGCAGTTTAAAGGGAAAAAAATTAAATCAAATGGATAAAGCGGTTGGGGGTAGCATGCCCTGTGGTTCAGCTATCCAGGAGGAGAATAACTTGCTGTCTAAAGTGGGAGCTAGTTTTGGGAAAGATTAAAAAATCAAAACAAACAAACAAAAAAAAGTGACAACAGACAGACACTAAATAAAATAAACCACAAACCTCAAAAAAAAAAAACAAATTTTCCCTGTTTTAGATTTGTCAATGAATTCTTAGATATTACATGAAAACTTTAAAAAAAAAAATAATCGAGTGGAGGATGGCCCGTGGTTAAGACACTGACTGCTTTCCAAAGGGTCCGGGTTAAATTTCCCCAAGAAACATGGTGGCTCACAACCACGTAATGGGATCCGATGACCTCTTCTGTGTGTCTGAAGACAGCATAGGTACTATTAATTAAAATAATATTTTTTTTTAAAAAAAAGAAAGAAAGCAGTTTAAAAAAAAATTTTTTTTTTTTTCTTCCCACACCTAGACATTGTGAGACTGTCACCCCAGCTGGGCAAAATGTGTACAGGCCTCTTGCCCGTGGTGCCCCTTGGGGACAACTTCTCCCCAAGACCCAAAAGGGATCAAGATCTAGACAGGGGAAACAAGGGGATGGGGGACCGAAAAAAAGTCATTATGAACTGAACGGAAAAAGGCTTGAAGCTCATCATCCAGAGGGTGGGAGGGGTGCGGGATGCCTGCTGCGTGGCTGTCTCTTTCTGTCTCTGGCTACACAGCTCCTGCAGCTGAGCTAATCCTGTCTGTGTCCCCGTTGGTTTTTTTCCCTCCCCTTGTCCCATCCCCTTCCCTCCCCTTCTTTTGCCCCTTGGGACAGGAAAGAAAGACTGAAGGAGGAATCTAGGGTCAGATGATGGGACAAGATTTTGGGTGTTTGGTTAAATTCCTGTTCCCCTACAAAAAAAGCTTTTTTATTTTAAATAATAAGTAAATAAAAAATAAATAATAAAAAATTTTAAATCTTTTTTTATGCGTAGCAACAAACAGGGAAAAATGTGTTTAAGGAACTGACATTTCTTACCATTCCCAAATGTAATGTTCTTTTTTTGTGATTTTTAAGGCCTCTAGATTTGTATCTTGGTCAAGAAAAGGGTCTTTGGGAAAATTATCCCTTTTAAGCGGGGTTGAAGAATGTCTTTGTAGGCATAGAACTTGGAAGGTGAAATGGCTGTACACCTTTCTAAACAGATCAACAATTTTGCCCCAAAGCGGCTGCACAGTGACAATTGCCGGATAACCCGTTCACATTTGAAGGGAAAGGGGACTTTCACTGGACAGTAAATAATTCCCCTCTCTTTGTGGAGCTCCAACTGCCCCAAGGGTTTTTCATTGTCAGGGAACTCTGTTTCCACACCAAAAAGTCAGAAAATCTAATGGGGCTGTGTTGTTATTATTTGTCAACTTTAACAAGCCCCAACCATTTGAAGAGGGAATCTCAATTGAGAAAAAGTCTCCATCAGATTGGCCCATGGGGCATTTTCTTTAGTTATGATTGAGTGGGAGGGACCCCGCCATTGCAGGGGTGACCCTGAGCAGGTGTTGATAAGACAGCGTTGAGAAGTTCGAGAAAAAAGGCAATAAGGATGTTCCTTTGTGGCCTTTCGTTTTGCCTTACGTGTCTGCTTTGAGGCTAATCTACCCTTTTTTTTTTTTTTTTTTGGTTTTTTTTGTTTTTTTGTTTTTTCGGGCAGGGGTTTTTTGTGTCCCTGGCTGCCTGGAAACCGTAGACCAGGGTGGGCCCCGAACCAGAAATCCCCCCTGCTTTTGCCCCCCAAGTGCTGGGGTTTAAAGGCGTGCAACCCCCACCACCCCGGCCCCACTTCCTTTCAATAGCGAAAATAAGTCCTTTTTTCTGTGTTTTTCCCTTTGGGCTGGTTTTTTATTATAGCAATAGAAGCAAAAATAAGCAGGGTCCCCTTCCCAGGACTAGATGAAAGCTGTAAAACAAAGGGTTTTTAAAAACCCAGTGGGTGTGGTATACATGTGTGCCAGCTAATTGGAAAGGGAGGGATGGTTTTTGTCCCGGAGTTTTAAGGAAGCCTAGGTTAAAAAGTAGGACCCTTCCCAAATTTTAAAAAATCAAGGATAGGGAAGGATTCAAACCTCTAGGCCCTTATAGTTAAACCCCGCTTTTAAAAAATAAATAAAAAAGGAAAAAACAAAAAAAAAACTCCCCTAGTTTTGTTTTTAAAGAATTTATAAGAAAAGGAAGACAAATGTACAAAATAGGGTGGGAGTGGGAGAATCTGCAAAACAAATCTGGCAGGGTTTAAAACCCAAAGCATGTAAATAACTCCTACAACCAACAAAAAAGGAAAACAACTCCAAATTTTGAATTCTGAAGGAGCTTGGAATAGAAATATACAAAAAGGGAAAAAAAAAGGGAGGTCCCAAAAAAAACTTGAAAGGGGGAGTTGTTTCCGCCCTTTAGGGAATCCATAATTTTTGCCCTATTTGTGTGTGCCCCGCTTTTTTTTGACTTTTTGGAAAATGAGAGATGTTTGGTTTTCCTCATTTTTCCCCCCCCTTTCTTTTGAAATAGGATTTTCACGGGAAACCCGCACCCACTCATGGCTAAAATGGTGCCCCGACCTTTTGGGGCTCTCTGGTCCTCTGTGTCGCTTTTGTAATGTTAATGTTTCAGACTAAGTGGCACATCCCCCTTTTTTTTGGGGTCTAAAGGGTCTGAACCAGGCCTCCGTTTGTGCAGCAAGCAGGTCCTACGTTTGTGCAGAAGACTTTACAAGCTCGGCCACCTCCCTAGCACCTTTATCATACCCGCCCTCTGAAACACTCCCCGGCTACCCGAGAAAATAAACAATGATCCAGCTATTTTCCGGGCCTGGGAAAAGGGCCCGCGCAGGCAGGGGTGTTTGAAACAGTGTTTTTACCCCTGCTTTACTATCATGGCCCTTTGTGAACCCTAAAAGACCGTTTTTTTCCCTTCCCCCGTAGGGGCAGTGGGGAGCATGTCCCCCGGGGCCCCGTGGAGGACTGCTTGATGTGCTAGGGAGGCAAATGGTGAGTGATTCAAAACACAAGTTCAGTGGAAATAAAGGCATGGTGGATTGGATAAAACCCCTTTTGTATTGCTTAAGCAGGATGCCCCAAACTCCCTTCCCAAAAGGGCCTGGGGTCTGTCCCGCCTGCTTTCCCCGGGGTTGCAACACAGGCCCAGTTTTTTTTAATAATTTGTTTGTTAGGGTTTTTTGTTTTGTTGTTTTTGTTTTTTTTTTTTTGGACAGGTATGGGTTTGAATATGCGGCCCCAGAGTGGCATTTAGGGGGGGTGTGGCCTTTTTGGAGAATAGGGGTAGCCTTGTTGGAGGGTGTTTTCAGTGGGGGTGGGCTTTGAGCTTTTTTGCGCCTAGAAAACAGTCTTCTTAGCGCCCTTTGGTTAAGATGTAAACTTTCCAGCCCCCTGTCTGCTTGGATTCTTCATGTTTCTGCCATGAGATAATACTGAACCTTAAAACTGTAAGCCCCGACCCAACTAAATGCGTCCCTTTTTAAAAGTTGCTTTTGGGCAGGTGGGCTCTTCCAGCAATGGAAACCTAAAAAAGACATAGGGTTTCTGTGAGCTCTGGCCCGTCCCGGAAAAACAATCTTTGTTAGGCTGGCCTCCCCCGGTACTGTTCCTGCCTCTTGAGTGCGGGGGTTAAAGGCATTGGGAAAAAATTGCTTGGTCAGGCCAAATTTTTAAAAAAGGTTCTCTTGAGTGGGCCCCTTTTTTGGGGCACTTCTGGGCTTTGGGGGGTTTTAACAAAAGAAACCTTTTTTGTAGGGTAGGAAAACAGGCTCCTTAGCCCTCATATCCCAGTATTACGTATGGGGTGTAAGACCCTCTACATAAAGACTCGCACCTCCCCCAACCTTTTAATGTTTTTAAAGATTTTTTTTTTTTTCTTGAGTATACTGTTGCTGTCTTCAGAACCCAGAAGAACATTTTATCCCCTTATAGATGGGGGTGAGCCACTATGTGGTTGTGGGAATTGAACTCAGGACTTTGGAAAACCCGTCGGTGTTTTAACTGCTGGGGCCCAACTCTCCCGCCCCATAATCTTTTTGCAAACCAGATAAGGGAAATTTTAGTACTAGGGTGCCCTTTTAAACTGCAATAGCAAGTTCTAACTAAGGGGTTTTGGAAACTTGACTTTTAGGCCTGCCCGAGAGAATAACCTTGGGCGATATCCCAAAAGTCCATGGGAGGCAAAATCACGGTACCAATGTGGGGCTTCTTGCCCCTTTTACCCTGGCCTGTCACTGTACCAAAAACTTTAAGAGCTTTGGCATACTTTTGGGCTTCTTTTCGTAGGGCAAAAAATCCCCCCCCCGCCCCTCAGTCTTTTCCATCAAGCAAGGATAAAATGCCTCAAACATAAAAATTTTTTTGCCCCCCAAAAACCTTTAGCCCATAAAAATGCCTCTGTTAAAAAAAGAAACAAAAGGGGGGGGTTTAAAGGGCCCGAGCTGAAGCTGGGATGGTGACTTATCTATAGTCCCCGCACTTGGTTAGGAAGCAAAAGAAACCCGGGGGCAAGGCCAGCTTCATTATGAATTTTAAACCAGCCTGAGCTGTTACACACCATTGTCTCAAAGAAAAAAACAACAAAGAAAAAACGAGTATGGGGTGAACCACCCCCCTTTTTGAGACTTAAAACCAACATGTGCCCCGACGCCCGCAAAAATCTATGGTCCTCTTGACCCCCCATTGATCAGGGTTTTCCCGATTTGAAATTACGGGTATACTTGAAACCGGCTAAATTTTTTTGTTTGGTTGTGGTTTTTGTTTGTTTTTTTTTTTCTCAAGACAAGGTTTCTTTGTGGGGCCCCCGAAACACCTCTGTAGACCCGGCTGGGCCCCCAAATTCAGGTTGGCTCTCTGTCCCTGGTGCTGGGACTAAGGGTCGGTTTTAAACATTTTGACCCCGGGAAAAATTTCTATTTGTGAAGTTTAAAATTTAATAGTGGTTTTTTTGTTTAAGGGTTTTGGGGCCAAGCCATCCCCGGGGGATCTGAACACAGTTCCTGGGCAAAAATAACACCCAAACACTATTTATTTGGCCCCCATAACTAATCTTCACAAAGACGCTAAAAAACAAGTGTTCAAAAATTTTGATCTTGTTATTAAATTATTTTGTGCATTTATAAATTTTTCAACCCAAACTAGTTTTATGCGCTTGTTTTGAAACAACCCCCGGGGCCCAAAGTCACAAACCCCGCTTCGGGCAGCCCAAAAGCTGCAATTATCAGACGATCACAGCCCTGAATTTTCTAGGTTCTAACAATTTGGAAGCTTCTTAGTGTAACTTCTAAAGACAGCCCAAAGGCAATTTAGCAAAAGGCGCTTTGGGCCCGATGCAAGTTCTGCATTGGCGCGAACCTAGCACCGAACCCAATTCGTGACGTCATGTTACGCCCCCGCCCTGTCCCGCAGGCCGCTCCTCTGGGGCCGGGGGCCCCGTTTTACGCCACACGCCAGGGGGGGGGCGAGGGTTGGGGGCCGGAGTGGGGTTTTTCGGGCCTCACTGGGTGGAGCTGAAACGGGGGACGGTAACCCTTTTCGGCAGACGGGGTCCGTCCAGGCTGGGAGGCTCGGGCTTGCACCCCGGGCTCGCGGTGAGGTGGGCCTATGCTCCTTGCAGCCGGGGTGTGAGTGACGGGTGTGAACGGACAGAGCCGGGGTGGGCGGCGGCGGGGATGATGGGGGGGGACGAAGCTGACGGACAGGGGTCGAGCCAATGGCGTGGGAGGGTGCCAGGGGGCGGAGATTGGGGGCCGCGGCCCCCCGCCCCGGGGGTCGCGGGGGGCCGGCTATTGGCTCTGGCGGAGGACCGCGAAGCGGCGGGCTAGGGGTAGGTAGCCCGGGGCCCGGAGAGTCCCAAGGGTCGGGCCTTTTCACGTGGCCCCCGGTCGCTTCCTCCGGCCCAGCCGTTCTTTTGTCCTGCGTGCTTGGCCCCGGGCCGCCGCCTTGTGTTTGCCGCCCGGTACGGCGCTGATTGGTGGCGGCAGCCCCCCCTGCCCCGGGATGAGGTAAAACCGGCTGTGGCCCAAAGGGACACGGTTTTTCCCTGAAAAAAACCTCCACGCCCGCTTTCTGCGAGAGTGTGTGACAGATGTGAGTTATCCAAGGTGACTGGGAAGCCCGCTATGTGCCCTTTCCGCATGGAGTAAGATTCAAAAAGGTTGGGGTTCCGGGGCCAAAAAAA
>JAJTUV010006788.1:0-16297 GCA_021653895.1 Mastomys natalensis
GAGGGGGTTGGGGAACCCTAGAAAGTTCCAGAGACTTAGATGTAAGAGTTCCAGCCTCAGTGGGATGACCTAGCTGTATGCCCAACAGTGTGGAGCTGGAACCTGAAGAGACCACCTCCAGTCATTTTAATTAACTTTTAATTTGTTACTTAAAATAAAACTACCATAAAACCCTGTTCTACCATCCTTGAATATATACTCAAAGGACTCTAAGTCAAAACACCACAGAGGCATTTCTACTTCATGTCTCTGTTCACTGCTGCACTATTCACATAGTGAAGAAATGGAATCAGCCTGCGTATCTATCAATAAGACTAATAAAGAAAATGTGATGCATATATACAACATAATTTTATTTTTGCCATAAAGAAGAACAAGTTCATGATCCATATTGAACAATAGATAGAACTGGAGAGTAGTATAGTAAGAAAAATAAGCTGGAGTCTAAAAGATGATCTTTATGTTTTATTTCATACGCAAAATCTTCATTTAAATTTGTGGAAGGGGTTATGAAACTTTAAAGGTGACCGTGAGATGGAAGGAAGATAGCATAAGGGAGGGGGAGGAGAAGAGTGGGTATAAATATATATGACGTTAATACAGAAAAGGGAACTGCTTATGGTTGAAAGGAGACATAAGAGGGAATCCAGGGAGATAAGATAAGGTAGTTGGAGAGGTAATGAATAAAACGGAAGTATAATGATCACATGTATACACACACCATACTGAAGCACCGTACTTTGTAATGCTAACTTAAATTTTATTTTAGAAAATAATTACACGAAAATAATAATGAGTCACAAAATATTTTTAGTTTGAGGTCAAGGTGTAACTTGTTGTAAACAGCATGTCCACCCCCAGGTTATCTGATAAGACACGGTGAGATTAGAGCTTACTCTAATAGTTTTTAGCAATGGAGGTCTGCAGGTGCATGACTGGGGATGTATTTTGGAGGTAAATAATTACAAGATATGTTAATATATTCTAATAATCTAATTATGTTATATTTGTGAAATCTTTCCAAATTATATATTTTCATATGTATAATATATAATGTATATTTAGAAAGAGAGGAGGAAATTACTCCTAGGGTTTGAGCCAGAGCAAATGAACAGACGGTGATGGCCTTGGTGGAGGCTGTAGGGGGCACTGTTTAAAGACACGTAGATTGGTAATTCAGTTTTGACCTTCCATGCTTGACATGAAACTTAGAAGAAAGTTTCTTTTATCATCCAATATTTTTGATTTCCTGCATTTTATTTACTTATACATGTATTTATTAGTTATTTATTTTGATCAACCAATTATTTAACTATGGTTAATTACAGAAGCATGAGTGAGGGGTTATTCATAGGCATATGATCATCTTACCAGTGGCTACGCCTCTGAAGAAAATGTTTCTCCATTTTTGAGAGACATAAATAGACTTTATAAAAAGTTTTTTCTATTATAAAATACTTCTCTGGTCCATTGATTTGAAAGTACAGGAAACATCATTAACTGCTTATCTATCCTCATGGACAGAAGGACCTTGTGAACTCCTCTTCTCAAATTCCAATTGATATCAAGCTAAATAATGCTTTAAAACCCTTAGTCTCTGAAACAGCGGGATCCCTCTGCTAAACGCAAACCCAAAGTAGAAATGCCTATCTAAACAATTTTTAAAAAGTGCCACTGTAGGGCCTGCAGCACATTTATCGTTGCACCAGCAAAAGCCAAAGCCCTTATAGAAATGAGTGCCTTGGACAATTTTCAGGAGAACATGCTTAATAAATGCCACCAACATGAAAATTACTGGACAATACTCAGGAAAGGATGCTTTTCAAATAAGCTCATCCCCCATCCTGACCTCGCATTCTAAATCCACATGGAAAGATAGAAAGTTCGTCAACTGGAAAATAGACATTATTAAAAACCTCCTGTGCAACCTAGATAAAGACAAGTGCTTGGACCCTTCTCACCCCCTTCTCCTGGATAGAAGAGAGATTATTTTTTGTGATCCCACCACATCCTCTGTATAGCGTTATCACTGTTTGAAGTTTATTTGTGGAAACGAACACCCCATAGGGACAATGTCTGTGGTACTGCTATCACACCTGAGGCCATGCAAATAGACAAAGAAAAAGGATACAGATCTGTGGATGCCCAATATTTCTTCCTATGGGAAAATCTATCCTCTGGTGGAGACAGGAACTAAAAACAGCTAGCTAGGGAAAAGAGAGAAAAAAAACCTTTGAGCTATTAAAAAGGTCTTTATTCTGATTCATAAAACTCAAACACCCTAGCTTAAATATGACTTTAGGAATTTTTTTTTTTATTAGAAATACTCTCTGGGTCTGTTGATTGAAATACAGGTCATATATCTTTATTTAAAAAATTAAAAACTGTGAGGGTTTTTCCCCCGGAAAAAGACAGATTCTTTTTGGGAAATATGTGGCCAATTGATTTCATGGCAACCAAGACTGCTTGGCAGACGGTTCTGGAAGTGGAAATTGGGACCCCATTTTGCAACTTGACCCCAAAGCACATCATACAATGCAAACACCCACCTTATGAATTCACTTTCTGTAGTTGTTTCACTACTGACTTAGTAACGGGGAAAAAAAAAAAAAAAAAAAAAACATTTCCTTCTCAAAAATTGGTCTTCCATTGAATTTGTTCTTTTGTATGTAGATGAAGTCATCTTTTTTTTTTTTTTTTTTTTTAGATTTTTTTCCCCCTTTGACTTTTATTTGTGGAACCAAGAAGTATATCACATCACAAAGAAGTTGACACAAAGACGGAGGACTTCTCTATTGCTATTGTTCCATAAGGCCATTTCCATCCCACAACCTAGAACATATTCATGTACAATGAAACACTTGTGTGCTTGAGCACACACACACACATACACACACCCCTTCTTTTCCAGCTTTAAAAACTCATTTCAGCCAATCAGCATGCTGTTTATCTGTGAGCTTACATTATGTCACATTCCTAAATCTTTTTAACAAAATCAACTTGTGATTACAGAAGTCAAAACTAAAGTATGCCTAACTTCCTCACAAATGAGTTAGACAATTATTCTCCTGGGTTATCATCCCCCAATGTCTTTCTGACAAGAGAACATTTGGAATGATGTTATTACAATGTTGGATCTAGAAATACGAGTCCTCATTCCTTTTCCTTGAAGAAACGGTTTAAAGGGATTTTTGACTGGTACTTTTCTGAAACTTTCTAATGTTTTAAGAACTGTAGTTCACATTCCCTAATAATTGTTCTTGAAGGGCCACCAGTTTCTCCATCGCAAACCTTTCCCAATCACTGCCTGCTTTGAATGAGGCGTGGGAACGAGCTCTGGGTTGCTTAAGAATGCGGAGTGCCCTCTCGTGGGTTTAACTAGTCACTTCAGAAACACGAAGCTCCCACCACTAAAAATCCAGGTTGGTGAATGTATAAATCTTTGCCTCCTGGAGCAGTGGTATCTTGTTCTGTCTCTGCCAGTCCAGGAAGGACCCCCCTCAAGCTCTGGGCGTCACATCTAGATTTTTCTTAACTTTTCAGACTCCTTGTAGGAACTGTAGAATCAGTAACTCAGCCGTAGAACAGAAGCTCCAACGGCATTTTCTTCACGCAGTGCTTGCTCACATTTCATTTGAAAAACATAAGTTCTGAAAGCATAGCATTATCCTCGGTCCCAATTTGGGTCAGCGGGAAACGTGGTGTGTGTGTGTGTGTGTGTGTTGTGTGGTGTGTGTGTGGTTGGGGTTTGTGTCTGTGTGCGCGCGATTCCGGCACCTATGCAACATTCTTCCCCTCCCACCAGCCGCCCTTGTTCCATGCTCAGTGTTGCCCTTCCTTCACCAGGGTGAATGTCTTTCTCAAGTGTCATAGCCCCCAATCACTGTGCTGACATCTAGTTTTTTCAAAATCTTCATGCCAAGTGTATGACTGCACACTGTTCTTTTTTAATCCAGCTTAAAACTGCCATGTTTATAACTGTTAGAATGTAGGTCTGTTTTGCTGACATTTCTCCCCCACCGGAAATAATTTGAGCATCATTAAAATGGTGTGGGTAAAATATAGGGTCGCAGATGGAGATAAACTTTTTTAAAATAAATCCCTTGGGGTTTCCATACCTACTTTGAAGTTTTTTGCTTGATTAGATAAAAAAGTCACAGGAAGCTAGGTTGAAATCTCCAGACCAACAAAGGGGATTTGCTGGTTCTTAATTAAGTACTAGTGATAACCTATTCCATACCAAGAAATGCATACTGCTCATTTTGGGGAAATGTGACATTTTCTTCATCTCCTTTCCTTCCAGTTTAGATACTCCTGTTATGAGAAGCAACAGTCCAACATCAGCTCTTTTGTCACTGCCTTTGCGATAGTACCGTTCCTGCTTTCATTTTTAAAGTTAATAGTAACTTCCTCAAAGTTGTGGGAAGGATTAAATAATATAATGCATAAAAATCAGTTCATATATCTAGGGGATTAAATACTCAAGAGAGTAATTCTCAATAGTACTGTGATTATTTTTACTGCGGATATCCAAAGCCTCCAATCTTCCTGGTTTTAACCAATTTCTGATACCATAATCCCCATCTAGTTTTGCTCTGCTTGGCATACATCATGCGCAAATGGGTTTTTATCTTAGTCCTTCATTTCTGTTGGCCTTATATACTCTGACCCTCATGGTGAAGAACAAGAAGTCCTTCCTTTAGCTTCCCCCGCCAAGCTGGCTTTTCCTGCCCTTTTTAATGTGAGCCCTTTCAGTTCTTCTCGGGATTGGCTGGAAGTCTGAATCCTGACCGCCAGCTTAGTGCTCCAGGCTGTCCTGAATGAAATCAGGATTTTACATATGGCCAAAACTCTCAACCCTGCATCTATTTTGAGAAACAGCCTTCCTATAAACCCTTTTCATTTACCAACTGCCCAGTTTTCACAGCAGAAGGGTTCAGTAAGTCATTCATTGGGTTGCTTCGCTGCTAGAGATGAAAACCCTGCTGGAATCACAGTCTAACAATTTCACCCCCGCTGTTTTTCTTTCCCTTTAAATCCATACAGAAGAGTTAAGCAAAACTTAAGATGGAAAACAGCAAAACACAATAGGATAATGAACACCTGAAATTCAAATACTCAAGAAATTTGGAAAAACTCAACGATACAAGAGAACACTATGTGTATGGTGTGTCATAAGAGAAAACAGAAAATTTAAAATAAAAGACAGGAAGCAAGAACGTCAAGTTCAAAAAAGCAATTAAAAGACCTGAGAAAAATATGAAAACAACTAAATAGTTTCAGAAAAGGTGGGCTGATTCTTCATAACAACATCCATTAGGAAGGAGGAGGTGAAAAAGGGGTCCCACATGTTTCAGAGTAAAGAAATCCTCGGGGTTTAAAAGAAAGTAATGACCGGGCAGTGGGGCGCTGCCTTTAATCCACACTTGGGGCAGAGGCAGGAGGATTTCTGAGTCGAGGCCAGCCTGGTCTACAGACTGAGTTCAGACAGCCAGGGCTACACAGAAACCCTGTCCCCAAAAAAAAAAAAAAAAAAAAAAAAAGAGAATGATGATTCTTTATTGTTACTTCTCCCACTCTGCTTTAACAAAAATTGTAATAAACTCTGAATAAAGAGCCACTTAGACAATATCATGAAAATATTTGCATACCTGCATTCAGTGCTGCATAGTATATAACAAACAAGACAGAAAACAATATTTATTGAAAACCAAAAAAATAAAGGATGTGTAGCATACAAAATGATAGATTTTTTCAGCCATTAAGAAGAGGGAATCATATCATCTGCTATGATATGTGTGATATTAAGGGGATTACACCAAGAGGAATAAGACAGTCATAAATACTATATAACTTCATGTAAATACAATATCTAAAGTAGCCAAACTCCATGGGGGGAGAGAATAGTGGTTGACTAGAGGGAATGGAGGCAGTTTTTAATGTGTCTGGAGTTTAACTGGAGGGGTAGCTCAGTGGTAGACACCTTGCTTTGAATGCCCAGGCCTCCAAGGGTTTTAAACCCCCAGCAGCTACACAAATAAATCAATACAGGCTTCCACTTTGCAAGATGAAGTTTCACAGGTTTGCTGCACTATAATATAAACATACTTAACACTTAACCTACTGAACTAAACACTTAAAAGAGCTTAAGGAAATGGGCTTTATACTGTGATTTCTTTTAATATAAGACAGGCATTTGGACCTTTTTTCACCCTTTATGTCTGTTCTGCCGTGAAAAAGTGTTCTTCCAGTTGAAGAAATAAGGTGAACAACTATCTCAAGCTAACAACCTATTATGTCCCTACACGTGGGCAACAAAATGGCAAGGGAATTTTCCCCAAATGGAGACAACTCTGCCGGGAGAAATAAGATGACAATGGTCTCTTTCTTGCCCCCACAGAAAGGAACTTATAGGTAACTCTGGTGGACCCTAGAACCTAGAGTCCTAGTTGCAATGATTAAAATCTTGCCCTGTGAAAGAATGAGTTCTTTCTTATTCCTTATGAAAACAAGTAGACTGTAACCCACTCTGTAAATGGCACAGCAGGGCACTACTTTTATACTAGTGTCCATCAGGGTCTCAGCTCATGCTATTCAATATGACCAATTCAGAGTTTCAGGTGGCCTCTCCCCCCTCTACTTCTCTCCCTCCTCCCTCAATCCTTGTCTCTTCCTCTTTTCTTCCACATCTGTTGCCCTTCTCTCTACCCAACTTGATTTTCCCACCACCCCACATATTGACATCTATAATCTTACCTAAAGTTTATCTAAAAGTCTTGAGAAAGTTCTGTCCTATCACCCTGAGTATAACTTTTGGACAGTTCACCTGTGTAAGGGCTTTTCACAAGCATTCACTCTAGTGAGAAGCTGGCACTTAGCCCTCAACATGAACCACTTCTTCACCCTTTACTGCAGGCTTATGAAAAGAGCACTACAACTATTCCGGCCCTGATTATAAACAAAAAAAAGACAACATATAAGGTCAAACATCCTGCCTTAAGTTGCTGATAAATAGAAGAACAAAGATTTTTTTTTTTTCCTCTAATTGAAAAATAGATCTTTTCCAATACAATACACCCCAAATTTAAATCGTTTCCCCCTTTCTCCTCCCAGTTCTCCCCAATCCCTCCCATCTGGATCCACTCCTTTTCTGTCTCTCATTAGAAAAGAACAGGCTTCAAAGAGATGAAACCAAACATGACAAAATAAGATATAATATGATGAAGCAAAAACAATCATACCAGACAAAGCAACCCCAGGGGGGAAAAACAGGTGTTCCAGAGCAGGGCACAAGAGTCAGATACCACTCGTTCTCACAGTCCAAGTCCCATACAAATACTAAGCTAAGACTAAAAAAAAAATAAAAATAAAAAAAAAATAAAAAAAATAAAATAAATAAAAAAACAAACACTGTTTTACTAAATCAGTAAGCATCACTCCAGGTACTAGATGAAGGTTAAAGTTATGAGCCACAAATTCCTACCTCTGTTATACTGATGCCCAGTTCAACCACTGTGGGCTCTGGTATCTGCCCTAAGGAAAATTCCAATGAAGCTGCACATTTTTTGTCTCAGTTGAGAGCCAGCCAGCACACAGAGAAAGTTGTGTGAAAGTAGTAAAAGTGAATTAAAGCAGCCACTCCTTGTGAAAATAATACACCCACCTGCATGTACTTACAGACTCTGCTTCCATGGGCTCCAAAGTTTGCTGAAAGTGATTTGTGATAAAGATTAACGTGTTAGGTGTTGTGGCTGTGTCCAAATAGCCCCTTTTTAAAAATATCTGTCTTCCTGACACCCTTTTCAAGAGTTACCTTAATCTGATTATCCAAGAACAGTGTCCCGGGGCTCTGTTTCCCTAAGTCTTTTTAACTCTCCCATTCACAAGTTTACAAAAAGCTCTATTCCCAAACAAACGGGCTTCCCATCACATCCAGCAACAAAGTCTTTACACACAGAAACCTCTTTCCTTATCACAACCTACTTGTAAAATTTCAGCCTCACAGTGAAAAAAACCTTCGGGAAGTCACTTTAAGTTTGTAACTTTAGAATGCCAAACGGGAATCTTCATACCCATTAAATGTGCAAAGTCAAAAATTCTGGGTTTACCCTTGTTTTGTTGCAAGGGTTGAACAGCTTTGCAGTCAAGCCATATTTTTTCTTGGGCTTTGCTCTGAGAGAGCACCAGCTACTTTTCTGCCATTAGAAAGACTTCCCTTCGGTATAATAGCCTTGTCAGTTTAGTTTCAGCTGGAAAGAACAGACCATATCTCACAGCACCATTTAGCACAGACTCATTCTTGAGGACCCACGGAACAGAAAACCTCCAGTTTGCAGTTAATGAATCAAAGTTTAAAGCAACAAATTGGCTTGCTGAGGCAAAATAGTTAATTAACTTTTAGTCAAAAAATATTCATCCTGCTTTCTTGGCATAAACAAGTCTCAAAAAACTCTGTTTACTTACCCCAATGTTTTTTCACTTCTTTTGCATCCCAAGGCATCATTCGGGGCTCTTAATGCATTATGTCAGAGGAGTCTTCTAATTTGAACCCAGTTTTAAAATGTTTTCAGACTCCAGAACCAAAAGGAAAACACATATAATCCCCCTCTTCATTAATTAGGTTCTGTAAACATTGAAAAATTAATCATTTTAAAATGCATTCCCTCCCACCCAGTAAAAATGCCTATGAAATTCAGATGGTAATTTTAATCAGACTTTGTGTTTTTTAAAGTAAATACATTAATTCTAAATTCAAAGGTTAGCTGTGTTTTATCCTGCAGATGAGACCTCAAGAAAGTAGTGGTAACCATGTGTCCAATTAGCAAAGAAGTTTATGACAACCACTCCAGAGCCTCTTGCCTCTGGCACTTTATAGATGCATAATTTCCTTAAAACAACATCTTAATATTAGCTAAAAAGAGAACATGTCTGGAGCTTTGCCCGAATATGTACCTGAAAGGGCCCATATCTTATAGATTCTCCAGCTGATCTTCCAAAATCTTTTTGCTAACTTTTTCCCCAATTATGTCTCTTGTGATGAGCAAAACCACTTATTTTCTCTGAGGAAAACATCTATTCATTGCCTCCTCTCATTGGTCTGTGTTTTGGAAAGGAAGGCCATCCGCTACAGTGGATGCTTATGTTTAACTCCCTCTGACAGGAAATGCTGCTACATTTTGTTCTTTGAACCCATTGTGTGTTTACTTCTTCTGGTTCTTTTGCCAGATTTCTTAAATTCAAGTCATTATTTTATGAGATGATTTTTTTTTTTCCAAAGACAAATTATAGGCTTATGAATTAAGTCAGTGTTAGACCAACATGGTGCTTATTATTGAACGGGTTTGTTTGTGTATATGACACATCAAGACAATGCCTTTCGACACACATTTAGAAATGAAAGGTATACATTAAAGAAGGAGACCCTCCTTTTAAAAAGCCAGGTTCCTGGAGCTGTTCGGGAATTGAATTACATCCCCACAAGTAATTTAAAGCCTTTTCAACTCAGTGAGCTAGACATATTTTTCACTGAGTACCACAGTTATTATTAAGAAACATTTTTGGCTTGCTATCAGGTACCGGGTTAAAGTTCTAGAAGCTTGGAGCCTAAGATGAACACAATGCAGTTTCCTTAATGATATGCAAGGGGCCACAATGTAAAGTTCAAAAACCCAAAAACTTCACGGGGTGAGTTACAGAGGCACCTGTGTTCGGGTACCATGTAGCTGTTCTGAATGCTGGCAGTGAACAGCCCTTTGGCTGCACTCTTCTGAGAATTAGCCTCAGCCTGAGAAAGCTCACCTAGGGATGCCGGGAGAGCTATGCCCTCTCCAAACGTCCCACGGTCACGGGGATATGGAGATAGGAAGGCCACCCCCCCCCTTCAAGGTGGACACATTCTATGGTGTGCTTCAGGACCAGAATTCCCTCGAGGAATCTGCAGGCCAGTGCCATTTCTGCCTTCTCTCACTCCTTTCCACACTTCTCGTGAGAGTGCTCCCTAATAAGTTACCAATGAAGGAATTTCCATCACAGGAAACCAACCAAAAACACTGAAAACAGTTTGACAAATGCAGCGTTTACAGTATGAGGTGCAAGGCCCTGCACTGAGATGCCGACAGTGTAAGTTAGAAAGGGGCTCGGGGCCTGCCCTACAAAGCACTCTATGAATCAGTCCACAAAATCATCTAAAACCCCTACAAACAAATCTGCAGAGTGGACCTCAGTGCATGTGAAGTATTGACATGAGAGGAGATGTATCATTCAGGCTGCACATTCAAAAAACCCCTTTCCCAACCTGAAGCGAGTAATGTTTTATTACTTGCATAATAAATAATGCAAGTAAAAAAGCAAATAATAATATTATTGCAATGAATAATAATGTTGTAACAGGTCGCTATACCCAGCACAGGTGACCCATGATGGAAGTCCCAAGCAGGCCATAAAACTCAGCATGTGGACAGCCCCACGACCGGAAAATAACCAAAGACATAATCCATCAAAGTCCAAAAATTCGGGGAAAGTTTGTAAGTTTAAAATCTTGCTTTTTGGCTTCTGGAGATCTGCTTCAGACTAACTTTCTTGTTAACTGAGGTATGTCAACTCGGGATGTGGTTTTTGTGCTTAAAAGCTCACTCTGGAAAAATTTGGGGGAAAACCCTGGATTCTGAGTACCCAGTGTAGTCCAGGCCTGCTAAGATTTTTCAAATTTGTTTCAAACTCATGTCCAAGAAGTCTTCTCTGGTGGAGACCCCACAACATCATGAAGCATCAGAAATATGCTGACTTTGAAGACCACAGAAGTTTGGGAACTACATGATCACTTCCAGAGAGAGAAATTTTGGAAATCTGGGGGGAAAAAAAAAGGACTAGGAAAGTAAAAGAGTTAGTTTGTAACTCTTACGTGGTGGAGAGCTTTTAGAGCAGGCCCTGGACTGAAGAAAGACAGTGGAAGCAAAAAGAAGGTTCAGTAAGCATTGTCCATGGATTTCCACCTGACTCCTCCATTTTTAGTTGTTTCTTAACCTGACTCCTACTAGTGTGAGCACTATGCACTATGAGCATGCTTAGTTTTTCTTCTAAGAGCCTCCATTTTCCTTTCTGTTAAATGATTTTTAGTATTTCTTCACCTTGAATGGGCTATAGATGCTCAGGTACCTGGGATGGCATCATCTCAAGGGTTGTGAGAAAAATTTCTGGAAGAAAGGGACATTTGAAATCAATAGTCTGAAAAAAGGGTGTTCTCTCGCTCCCCTGGGCTGTATATCTAAATCCCCCTAGAACCAAGAGAGAACAAAAGTCAGAAGGGACATTCTCTCCGTCCTTTGCTGGATATCCACCAGCCCTTCCCTCCAAGTCATTAGCCCCTTTCATGTCAAGCCTTTGGATATAGTCTGAATCACTCTACCAGTTTGCTTGGTGCCTGGCTCACAAAGACATGTTCTCAGATTTTCTGGCCTCTATAATTTCATGAGCCAATTCCTGTGATAATTCTCCCCTTGTATATGTGTTATCGTATGTATTCCTTAGTCCTGTATCTTTGGAGGATCCTAGTAAATAGATTGCCATACAAAAATACTGCTGTCTACAAGGGCCTCTTTCTAAATTGTACCAGTGGTTATGGGATCTTTTCAAAAATCCAAACTCTTCCTCTTTTTTCTGATGTCCAAGAAGTAAACACAAAAAAAATTTTAAGATATCCTAGAATTTTTTTTCCTTTTGGGACAAAATTTTAAAAGACATGTAAATGTTCTCCTTTCCCAAGAAACCAGCTAAGTCTCCACCATTACTCCAGCAAAGAGGTCCCTTCCTTCAGTTATGCTAGGTCAAAAACTAGAAATACATGGTGAATCTTCCATCTAGTGTGTTGCCGCACACAGGACCAGTTTTTTGGGGGAAGGCCAATACTCTAAGAATACAAAGAGATGGAGTCAGAACAGAGGCACACACCATCACTGAGTTTCTGAATTAATAGTTTCTAAAGCCAAATCTGCCTTAAATTTTTTCAGTAAGACATTAAATTCCTGGGATTTTCTTATACCACATTAAAATTTTCCCTATCATTTCCCAACAGTGGTATAAGACACCTTCCTTTGAGAAAGTAAACAAAAAGGGTCCGTTTCCCTCTAGATTTTTCTCTTTCTTGGAGACTTTCAACTGGACTGCTGCCTCTCCTTTCCCCCCTCCTCCTCCTCCTCCTCCTCCTCCTCCTCCTCCCCCCTCCTCCTTCCCTTTTTTTCATGCACAATATTTACAGAAGCTCTCTATTGAGAAATTCCATGTGTCTTCTCCAGGTGAAATAAAGCTCTGTTCTTATTCCCTCAAGTTATTCCCCTTGTGGAACTTGGTTTCCAGTGAGTATCTATGGTTCAAGATTTCATAAAAGCAAGTTCGAAAAGGAGGTTCAGCAGTAAATCAAAAACCCTTTTTTTTCCAGAAGTCTCAGGCTCTAGGAAGCAATTTGACTCTCCCAATTGGCCTTTCCTTGAGCTTTCCTTCTGGTGAGCCCCATAAGCTCTCTCTGTACAAGAACCCCAGTTGAAGACCAACCCCTACACTTCCCTTTCTCCAATACAAGGCAAAAAAGCATCACCTTTGGACAGATTATGATATTGGGTTAGTTTTTATCTTCATTCTGTATGTGGTATACATTTGCTAATTTAAGATGAATATTTGTTTAAGCTTCTAAACTAAAATTTATTAACTGAAAAACACGCCCCCCAGAACATGAACACTACTATTCCAAATTAATTATCTTGAACACATCTAGCAGAGCAGATTTTAGAAAGTCACTTTAGAAGGTTTTTGGGTGTTTTTTTCTGAAATGTTTTTGATGGGGTTTTAAAAGTTTTAAAAGTCTGACGGCTGCTTCTGAAAATGAAAATCTGTTTGTCAGCAAGCTACAGTTAACTCATTTCAATAAATAGGTAATCTGTTCCTTTAGAGAAGGGGTTTTAAAGCATTCACTGACATTTGAGTGAAAAGGGGAAAAATGGGCAATTTGAACTGGTTAGCAGAGAGAAATCTCAGTTCGACCCTGTGAATGTGAGAGAGAGAGAGAGAGACTGGGCACCCAAGACTTCCTTGGGTTCTAATGAAAGGGATAAAATTGCAAATAATTCTTGCCTACCACCTGAGGTAGAAAAAAAGGACCACAAAAATGGTAATCTAGTTCTTTCCCTAAGATCTTTCTTGTTTATTTTTTGAAGACCCTCATGTATAGCTTTTCCTGAACTTCACATTTCTATGCCTTAACAAATATTCTTATTTTTGGATAATATTAAACCCGACATTATTTTCCAAGTTCTAAGTCAAATAAATGCCTCTTTCTAGGAGCTGGTGAGGGGGCTCAGTGGATAAATGCTTGCCAGGAAAATATTAAAATAGGAGTTTTTGGGTGCCCAGAATCCATGCTTGGTGGCATGACAACCCAAACCCGTAATTTCAGCCTTGGGAAGTAGAGATAGGATTCCCCAGAGCAAGTTTAATCATAGCTGAAAGTTCTACATTTGACGAGGACTTTGGCTCAATGAATAATATGGAAAAGCAGTTGGGCATAATTCCCTATATGATGTCAAACCTCCACCTGTGCACATGTGTACACACACATATGGGAAGTATACGTATACATATAGGCATAGTACAACATTCCACACAGATATGAAAATGGAAAAAGAAAAAAAAAAGCCCCTGTAACATTCCCTGATGTACTTAGCAATTTGTTGGACCAGATTCACAACTACCTTGCTTCTTTCCACATTTGCCACTTTTAATTGTCATTGATCCACAGCTGTCTTATCCCAAACTTCTCTTCTACTCAACTCCGGGTTCACTACTCTGCTGGTTCATGTAACAAAAAAAAACCTAAGCACTACACAAATGTCAGTCCTGGGTCTTTTGTTGTGACTGTTGCTTTCTCATTGCATGTCCAATCACAGAAGCATTCGGCTTATTTCCTGCTTCCATTTGCCTCTTAAACAAATTCATGCTCCTCTTTTGCACCACATTTTTTCCCTCTCGTTCTGCTTTCCTTCCTCTTTCTTTCTCACTGTAAATCCATGTAAGTAGCAGGAGCCACAAGAATGCCATGATTTTATTTTTGATTTCCTTCTGGCTCTAAATCCAGGTGAGTGTAGAAAACCTAAAGTATACCTCACCCCAAAAACAAACCCTGTCTCATACCCTTTTCCTGCACCAAAATAGTCTCTTATTTTGAAAGTTCTCAGGACATCAACAGAAGCCAGCCACATATTTTACAAGAATGCTTTTTAAATCACACTTTACACAGTGTGCACTCTATCCACCCCTGCAGAGCTCTTCTGAAACCTAAGGATTGTGGCTTTCAATGTCTACATTGCTATCAGCACATCAGTTTCTTTGGGCTTGTGGCCTTGTAGGATTCCTCCAGCCCACAGTTCCCAAAACTCAATTTTCCTACAAACCAGCTCCAGGAAAATTTAAAGCACAATGATCTGGCTTGTCACAATATTTGTCACTGCCATCCTTCTGTACTAATTTAAACCTTCTCATCACTGTGACCAAATGCCTGACAGGAAGAAACTTAACTGTTGAAAGGGTTTCTTTTGACTTAATAGTTTAAAGGCACATCCATCAAGCATGAAGGACGTAGCAAAAGGAGTGGCTCTCAGCTGGGCAGCCAGAGTGTGAAGCAGCCTGTTCAAAATCTGGGTGGAACAGAAAGGATAATCAGGACAGAAAGTGTGACCCAGATATAAACATGAAGGGCCTGTCCGGGCCCAGTAACTCATTTTTCCCCCAGTTAGGCACCGCATCCTAGAGGTTCTCCCAAAACAGTAGTGCAGAAAAATTTCTTAATAAACATCACCTGTCGAAAAAAAAGCTGGTGGCCAATAAGCTGAGGCGGGAAAATAGGAGGTGGGACATTGGTCGAAGAAAGAGGGTTCTGAGAAATAAGAGATAAAGGGAAAGTCTGGAGAGAGAGCAGGTAAACATAAACAAGCAGGTAGGTGAACCCCTGGAAGACACTGAGAAAAAGAAGTGGGCCGGGATTGAAGAAAGGTAACTAACCGAATGGTAGACATAGAAAAGTTTTTAATGGTTAAAGAAGTTACAAGCTAGTCAGGGAATGAGCCAAAGCTTATGGCCTGGCATTTAATAAATAATTAGTCATTCTGGGAGCAGGGCTGGGAAAGGAAGACTTGAAATTTAAAAATTTTTTTTACCAGTGCCACCAACAGGGAGCTAGTATTCCCAAAAACGCTTGCCTGCGGCATGTATTTCACACCCAAACTCTAACATGTAGTAAAATATAGTCAGGACAAGCTCCCAAGGAAAAAAACAATTGACTTTGGGGCAAATTGTGGCATTAACTAGCATTAGTTTTCTTTTTTGAGGGTAATACATCTAAAAATATGTTCTCATGAAATATATTAGGAACGAGTATGTAAGTGGATGCTCTGAGTACCAAGCTTAGCATAATCCAGGTCTTGGGCAGAGAAAACAGCAAGCATGAGCTGACTTCCTTTCCTCCTTACTCCTCATCCTTTTATGGAATAAAGAACTTTGGACCCTGTTACAAAAATTTAAGGCATCAGTAAGCACCTCTAAGATCACTGACAGGAAAACTCACCCTACAGGTTTTACTAGTATGGCGGTCGGAAACTCGAGAATTCCAAGGAAGGGATACACAAGTGCTTACAAGAATGGATTTATTGTGTGGATTACATGGGAACAAAAGGGAGTTCTTAGAGCAAGGTCCTGGCAGGGGTGTCCAATCTTTTGGCTTCTCTGGGGCCACATTATTAAACTACAAAAGTTATACTCAGGAACGAAAACAATCAAAAGACACATAAATGGAAGAAAATCTCACAATATTTTAAAAAAAATGTATTATTGTGTGTTGGGTCACAATTTATAGCTATGTTAGACGGCAAAACAGACTATGGGCCATGAGCTGGAATGTCTGAAAGTTCAAAAAAATGTACAGCATCCTGAAAAATTCTGTCTACTTTACAGGGGACATGAGCTTTCAGTTAGATTGGCTTTTCATCCAGAAAACAAGTGATTACAAGGACTAGAGAGATGGTTCAACAATTAAGTGCACACTAAGGCCTCCTGCGAGGACCCAGGTTAGGTTCCCAGAATCCACACGGCAGATCACAACTGTCTAATTCCACTTCTGGAAATCTGACGTTGCCTTCTAAGCACACATCATTCACAGGGGCTCGCAGATGCAACACGCATAAACCCAAACCCACTACCACAAAAAAAAAATTTAAAAACAACAAAACAAAACCCTTAAAGATTTTAAAATAAAATC
>JAJTUV010006789.1:0-16591 GCA_021653895.1 Mastomys natalensis
TGGGGCTCTTTAGTCAAATAAAAAAAAAAAAAGAAAAGAACCTCACAGATAAAATGGATCAAGGAAAAGATACACTTCAGGAATTGACAAAAAGGGATAAACGATTTAGCACATTTAAACAAATGCCAAAGACAAAGATAAATAAGAAAAAATGAAAAGAGCACATGATTTTTTAGGACATTATTAAGGTATAAATAGTAGTGAAGAAGATCAAGCTGACAATGTCAACTTTTGTTGACCTGTACGATCTTGTCTTTGGACCTGGGATCTGTGGACCGGAACAGATGTGGTAGACTACAGTCTGATGCTCTGGACACCCTTTACTGTGGTGTACTCTTATGCACAAATGTAATAAAGAAATCAGTGATCCAAGGAAGACTGTCTGAGTCACAAAATCATGATCAGAAAAACATGTAAAAAAATGTCAGTAACTACATACTCAATATTAACGAGGAGCTCTTTCCCAGAACTTTTGAAGAAAAAAGCAATTGAATCACATTATAAAAGCACATACCAAAGATTTTGTTTAGAAAAGCATAAAATCAAGGCACAATGCCGTATCCAAATTCAGGATATACTGACCAGATTGGCTTCTATAACTATGATCTGACATCCAACAGGAATAAAATGTCTTATAAACCACTGTAAATATTGTCACACTTGGGCATGAAATCATGTCCAAGAATAATCCAGGGAAAAAAATGCACCTGAGGTTAAATGCATTCTGCCTTATTTATTTATTTTTTTTTATTTATTTATTTTTTATTTATTTTTCTGGAGCTTACCTCACATTTCCAAAAGACATTGTTACCATGTGTTATTCTTTTGAGCATGTTGTGACAAAGGCATAAAAAATATATTCAATAGAAAAGCACAAAAAATGTGCCAATGTGAAAATAGGGGATGTATGGTGATTTGATGGAGAATGGTCACTGTATGTTTGAATATTTGGTCCTCCACTGGTGAAACTGTTTGGGAAGGATTAGGAGGTATAACCTGACTGGAGGAGTGGTCTAGTGGGGATGAATTGAGACTTTCAAGATATTTCCCCCCCTCTCTTTCTGCTTATAAATCAGATGCAAGCTCTCAGCTACTGATCCAGTACCTGCCTACATCTGCTACCATTCCTTTAGAGTTTCATGAGATTAAAAGCTTCTCTAAGAGAAGGAAATGGTCAATGAAAAAAAGGGGCACCCAATAAGAGGGGATTAAAAAGCTTTTTGAGCATAGCTAATAGAGTGTTAGTGTCTAGAATGTAAAAAAACTCAAGACTAACAAAATTAAACCAACCATGTCAATAAAGAGATACCAAATAGACAATTCCAAAAAAAAATAGATGATCAATAAGCATGAAAATGTGTAGCATCCTTTACCTATCAAAGAGGAACAAATCTGAACCACATTGAGTTTCCCATTTTCCCACCTCAGTTCACATGATTGCCATTAAGAACCAGTTAAAGAATGCTAGTGGACGATGTAGAGAAAAGGCAAACTTTTATATGCTGCTGGCAAAAATGTAAATTAGTCCAGTCACTATAGAAATGATAGGAAGAGTTCTTAAAACAGATAAAAATATCACTACCATATGACCATCTGTAGGACCTCTGGTATATACCCAAAGGATTCTAAGTCAACACACCACAGAGAGACTTGCACCAAACCCCATTTATAGTAACTCTATTCAAAACAGTCAATTATAGACCTAAATTAAACTGTCTGTCAACCAGGTAGATAAGAATATGTACACACACACACACACACACACACACAACAACACACAAAAGGAAGTCTCAGGTGAGACCAGTTTGTGAAAAGAGAACAGACGAGGAAAAGAAGACTTCATAAAAGGAGAAGGGGGGAAGGTAGGGGGATAACATGGTCAGAAGCCAGGGTATTCTTTGGGAAAAATTGTTTATGTAACCAAGGGTGATGTGTGGTGCATTTCAAAGTATATTTATTTAAAAAATAAATGCATGGCAATTTATTTGACTTACAACTGGGGAAAGATTTGGTGAGCTACATAGTGACTCTGGATGCTTGTTATTAAATAGTTTTCTTTCTTTTGAGACAGTCCTGGTCTTTGAAGATAGCTTGATCGCTTAGTTAAAACATATATTACCTTCCTAGACTCTCTGCTTAGCATTTATTCCTGCCATTCCTTTTTTTCAAAACCTTTATTGCATTATTAAGGAAATCATTATTTATATGTGTCTGGTAATTACAAAATGGTTTCATCTTGGCCAGGTGCTAGAGAATAAACAAGGCAGGATTTATATTCTAATCCATGAGTATTAAAATGGAAATTTGGGGATTAGGGAGCTCACAAAAATCTGCTAAATTATTGTTACATTAAACACCTGACAAATAAAATATATGTATACTTGCCATCTTTCAGTTTTTTGTGCTATTTGGCTCAAACTGTCGCAAAGTAATCCTTATTTTATTGTTTTCTGTGACATTAGAAATGCCCACAGGAAGTCTAAACACTTCATGATATTAGGAAATAGGTTGTGCCAGTGATTGAATTGGGGATTTTGCTAGTTGATGCCTCCCAAACCTGAAATATGATTATCCAGGCCTCATCTGAAGAGTGTATCCTGTCCTTTATATGTTGTGAAAAGATATAAATGTGGCTATTAGCTTTGAGAGTGAAGTGATCAGAGCTAGAGGACAAAAGAGATCCCCTTGGCTTCTGTAATCTGACAATCGGGTTTTCCATCAGATAGAAACCCTGGTTCAGTTAGGAAGGAAAAAAATGGCATCTTAGGAAGTGACCCCCCCACCCATTCTTTTAAAACGTTTGAAACTCATAACATACTATTTCCTTTATTTTAAATATAGGGGGGTCATGTACACAAAAATCATGTATAAGGGTGTAGTCAAAACAGTTGGATCTTTTCCCCAACTGAGAAATCCAATTCTTATTTTTTCTGAAATATAAGTTAAAGTCTTCTTTTAGAACATTTTCTTTAATTTTTTTTTAAGAAAATCAATGAACACCAAACCCCCAACCCCTAATAACCAAATCCTTTTATTTCTTTTTAAATTTTATTTTGCAGCAAATTTGGGTACTAACCTCTGTTTTCCTGAGTTTTTAATTTGGGGTATTTTACTTAGTTTCTGAGGAAATTTATTCAAATTACTTAATCTCTCTGTGCCCTGTTTTTGTTTGCAAGGTGGGGGAAACAATATATCTTGCTTTGGGTACAATGTAAAAATTTATGCTTAGTTATAACACTGAGAGAAGTGTTCTTTTTCATTCATGTTCATTTTTGTGAGCTTCCTAATCGCCAATCCATTTTAATACTCATGGATTAGCAATATAAAATCCTGTCTTTACAGTTTATAAAATCAGTTGTTGTCAAGTTAAAAATAAAAACGGGGGCCCAGCATTTTTTTCTGTTCAGGGTACACTCATTTTAGTTTCATTTTCGTTATTTTTTCATTTGTTTATTTTTGCAAAATTTTTGACTTTTGGAGACATGCAAAGATTAAGTAAATATGCTCACTAGTATCTTTTTATAGACTCTTAAAATAATACCTATTCATTCAAACCAAAAAAAAAAAAAAAAGAAAAAAGAATTAAAAAATGGTCCTTTTACTAAGCATAAGCTTTATGGGAAAATAGTATCTAGAGTCTCTGAAATCCAGGATATTCAATAATTATCTATTTTTAATTTATTAGGGAAAAAAAGTAAAATTTAATCTGTGTTGTCCCATGTGGGAAACTACAAGGATGTCAGGTATTTATGTATCTCTTTCTGTCACTTTTGGTATTATTACCTTGAAACAGGATCTGGTCTTCAACCAAAAATTCATCATTTCAGCAGGCTGACTGACCATTGCTCCCTAAAAAAGTCCTCAGTGTTGTAACCAAGTGCATAGGTACCTTGTCAGGCCTTTTGACCTGGGCTTGAATTTGAATTAAGTTCTCATGCTTTCAGAAGCAAGTGTTCTACCCACTCAGCTTTTTTCCCAGCCCTCAAAAGCCAAAATGAAAATTTCTATGGTAATCCATTTTTCTTAATACAACAATGCTTCTCTGACTCTTTTCTACCAAGTTGCCTACTTTCAAAGGCTTATTTAAGACATGTTTTTTACAATACTTTTCCCTACCAGTCTGTTTATTTGACCAAAAAAGATGCTTAATATAAAAGAAACAAAGCAGACTAAATGTAGTTTAACATGTAAATTGAATTTTGGATTTCAAGGGGCAGCAATATGGCCATCTGTTAAAGGGACTTTCAGGCAAGACTAATGACCTTTGCTAAACACCTGGAAAATCACAAGATAGATAAAGATAGATAGATAAAATAGATAATAGATAGATAGATAGATACATAATAGATGGTAGATAGATAGATAGATGGATAGATTGAGAGACAGGACAGAGAGACAGAGAGAGACAGAGAGAGCACCACATCCACAGGTTGTCATCTATTTCCTATACATACATTTGGGACATGCATGTACTTCCATAAAAACAAATAAATAACAGTTTAAAAAAATTCTGTTATCCTTATTTTAATTATTTTTTAACCCCAAGAGAATGCCTCCTATAAATTTCATTTCTAGAAACAAATATTTTAAAATTTTTTGGCACAGTCACCTCTTTGGTCCCAAAAGATATATTTTCTCTTTTCTATAGATTATAGGCAGTAATTGGTGAAACAAGAAAACAGAACCATTCAGGAAAACTGTTAGGCACAGTCATATAGGTTGTTGTTGCTGAGGTACAGGAGTAAAGATGCTGAGGTTGAAACATAGATGGCCAAACATAAAGTCTGAAGTTAATTCTAGTTCCTGTGTCTGCCCACTTTTGCCAAAGTATGATTTCTTTGGGTTTTGAATTTGGGTCAGAATCCTACAGTAATCTTGACTGGAATCTCGAAGGGCATGGGGCCCACAGTGTGTGACCTGAAGGGAAAGATCAAGCTTCTTTTATTTCCGACTTTAATGCTTGCCCTTTAAATTTTTACCCTCTAACACTGGCATACATCCAAGTCAGGCAATATTTCCCAAACATGTTTTCATCCCCTAGGGGGAATTTGACAAGTCCAGAAAAATTCGAGTTGTCATTTTTGGAATCAGTGAATGTTACTAATTAAATTTGGGGGTACGCCAAAATTTTAAATGCACAAGAAAACGGACAATGCCTTCAACAAAAAATAATCAGCACAAAGGGGCAGCGTTAGGGAGAGAAAATTCCAACATTTTCCTTGTGCCTGCCTCCGTTACTTTGAAAGTGATTAGTTGTGAATAGAGTTACTCTCTATTTTCCCCCATCATTATAAGCCACTACTGGCAGTCTTTCCTTTTCATGGTAGACCTACTCAAGGGTAAAAAACTAAAAGAAATTTTCCCTTTTAAAATTGCTATGTGCTATTTTTGTCAGGGTAAAAATGGTAAAGGAATCTAAGATATTAAATTGGCACCATAAGAAAAGCCTGTGAAAACTGATACATATTTTTGGAAATTTTAAAAATTCCCTAAAGAATGGGGAAAGGTTTGGGGGGCTGTGGGCTAGACAAGTCCCAATAATGGTGTAAAAAAGGGCCCAGGGGAGTTTCTGGTGGAAAGCCAAAAGCATTTGGAAACAGAACTTAAACTTTTTGGGGACTTGTTTTTAAATTTAGATTCAAGAGGAAGAAGAAACAAAAACGGGAATTGGGCTAAGTTACCCTTGTTTTTGTTAGGAAAAAAGTGGCTTCATTCCTGTGGTTAAGTTTTTAAAAAGAAGTAAATAAAAAAGAAAACTGGCTATTTTTTTTTGGTAGGGGAAGTTTCAATTCAAATAGCAAGGGGGCTTTGTTTTTAATTTTTTTTAAACTGAAAAAAAAGGCCCAAAAAAAGCATTTAAAGGGAAGGATGAGTTGACTTTGGTTTATGACTAAAAGTATTATCCATTGAGGCGAAAGCATATTAGTGGGAGTGTGAGGGGGGGGGGTCTGGCACTTGTATCAAATTTATGAGAGAGAGAGAGAGGAAGAGGGAGAGAGAGAGGAAGGGAGTATAAAATTGGTGTTCTTTTTGCTTTCCCTTTTCCTTTTTAGGTAAACCCTTTAAACCCACACAGCCCTTTGGGTGTAATATAGTCACTTTTTTAGGTAGGTTTTTCCTTTCATAATTCTATTTTAAAAATTGCAGCATGCACAAAATAATCCTCAGGGTTGTGTGTGTGTGTGTGTGGTGTGTGTGGTGTGTATTTTTGGGTTTTTTTATTTTCAAAATCCAGTAAAGTAAAAAAGGGGAGATTACCATTACCAAGTCCAGCATGGTTGCTTTTGGCTGCCTGCACGAGATTACATGACTTTAAAAACAAATTTTTAAACTGAAAGAAGTAAAAATTATAAAATTTGAAAAATTTGGGAATGTGAAGATTTTAAAGTTGGGCAATGGGGTGTTATTTTTAATTGTTAAAAATTTTAGTGCCCTTATGGAGAATTTGTACTAGGAAAACAGAGAAAGTGTTTTGGGGGCAAGACTTTACCCATCAGGAGATCTGTGAAACACTTTAAATTCATTTGAAATCATTTTTTTGAAAAGAGAACTAAAACTTGCCTTCATGAACCTTTCTACAGGTACCAAAGGACCATGTTTTTCCAACACACAAGGGGTTTATTAAATCGTGGTTGAAAGGGACCAATGCTGCAGTCCCACTGTAGCAAATTGGGCCTTGTCCTTTTGGTTTTGGTTTTGCAGTTTTTCCAAGTTTAAAAGAATGGATTCCAATTTCCATGAAGAACCAGAAAATGACAAGGTAAGCAAACCCAGAATTGGATTCTCTACAGAGTTTCTGAAGAAGCCATACAAAGCTTTGAGTTCCGGAGGTCCCAAAGTATTAGTGGAAATTTCTAAAATTGGGACTTTGTCACATGGAAATTTATAACACCAAGTGGATTTTTACAGGGCCACGGGAAAAACAGAACTAAAAGGTCAGGGCAAATAAACCCTGGCGAGTCGGGATCCCAAACAGAGAAGTAGAGAAGTGTATAGGCATTACTGATGTAGTGTGCTTTTTGGTTCAGTCTTAAATCTGGTCTTATTTTTTTTTTTTCTTTGCCCTTTTTTTTTTCCTCATTTTGGAATAGAATTATTAGCCAGAAAGTTATATTTGGAAATTATAACTTCTTTTTTGGGTTTTCACCAAGCCCACAGAAAATTTCCCGAAAAAAAAAACACAGTTATCCCCTTAGAAGGATTAAGAGATTGTTTATTCGTAAACATTTTAGGGACCATGGTCCGGGAAGAAAATTTAGCTTTTTCTAAATTCCATTTTCAATCTGGAAGCAATTTTAATTACAATTTACAGTTTTAAAAACAAAATACCCAAAAGAACAAAGCAAATTAAAATACTTAATAAACCAAAGGGGCCCATTAAGCCCGGGGAGAAGTTTTCCTACTGATACTTTCTCGCTTTGGGCGGGGGAAGCCTGTGGTTGCTAAATCAAAAATTTTCCAAAGTTTTACCATTCCCCACAGGATTGAGTTCTGACACGAGTGGTCGAGGAAGACTTCTCTCATTGAGCATCCCAAGATAATAATCAGCCTCTGGACTGCAATTTCCACTTTGCACTGTGCTGCAGTTCTATCAGTCAACCATTCTCTGTAGAAAAAAGCTTTTTTCTGGTTTTCCTTTACAGAGATTGTTGAGTCCTGAGACCATGTACCAACGTTGGAACTAACGATTCAGTGTTAAAACGTAAACTTATGGAGGTTTTTTTAGATGAATAAAACTTTTTAATTTTGTTGGGGCCCTGGGGGTTGAGGGGGGGGTTTTTTAGGTTAAAAGTTATGATGTTTTGACAAAATTTTTAAAGGTTGTCTTGTGATAAACTTATTAAATTGGCTGAATTTAGAATCACCTAGAGGACACATTCGTTTTATGTTTGGAGGATGTCCAAGAGTTTTTTTAGAAAAAGGGGAAATTCACCCCGCATGGGGTGGTACCCCCTACTGAGGTCCTTGATGGATTAAAAAAGGGAAGGAGAGGGAAACCAGTCAAGTGTGCCATAAACCCCCCTCACTTCCTGTCACCGGAGTGAAAATTAGGATTCAAACCATAAGCGCGCCTCCATAAAGCCCGTTGGATCCTTTTCTGCTTAAATTTATTAGGTCCCGTGACGGACCCGACAACCCCCTTCCATAAAAAAGAAAGAGTTGTTTTTTTTGCTGAAAAACTGAGAAAAAGAAAATTTTTTTTTCCTGCCTGTAGTTTTGAAAAGATGTTCCTCTGCCCGATATTTTTCCCCCACCCCTCCCCAACACAGCTGTTTTTTTTGGGGGAGAAGATTTGGTTTAGTGACATTTCTTAGATGGGCCTTTTTGGTGGTTCTACTTATTTATGCCTTATGCCCCCCGTTACTCCCGTGTTGAACTTTCCTTTTTTTCTTCTTCTTTTTAAAAATGCACTTACCCCGTGAATTTGACTGTTCAAAAAGATATGTGCTTGATGAACCCTGCTTTGGCTTTTCCAAGCAAAGAATTACAACTACATTTGAGTTTTTTATATGTCTTTGTTTATTTCCATTTCGTGCGGAAGCCTCCAAAACCACAAAACCCCTTTTCAAATTTTGAAAAATGCAAATCGTTTTGTGCAGTAAATATTTTTTTTTTTTGCTTTTACAATTAAAATTTGTGAAAGAATGAAGAAGGGCTTTATCATCCCCAAAAGCAAGTTTTCACACCCGACTTCCTCATTCGAATATACTTCATTTGGGCGAGGCAAACCCATGACGATCCTTAATTTTCATGGATAAATCTGGAAAGCCAAAGTTTGTAGAACGGGATCGGCAAGAATGGCATAAAGTAAAAAACTTAATTAAAACTAAAACGCAATTGTTTAGCTTCCTCGTCAAAATAAGAATCAAATGTAGCATTATAAAATACACAATTCACAATGGTTTTACAGATGGGAACGTTTTTATACCCCCTTCACCTTTAACCGTCTGGGGCTTTTTTATTCTTGAAATTTTAGGATTTTAAAAAAGCATAAAAAATATTGGTATTTTTAATGGGAAAAATGAAAAAAAAGGATGAGGGAAAGGATTTCATATTAATAAGCATGAATCCCCTTTTTTTCAAACCAACCTCTCTTTAGTTTTTTTTGTTCCCTTTTTAAAGGTCTAGAGAAAGTCTTTTAAAAAATGAAAAAATTTTTGGGGAAATTCCCCCCTTTTTTTCCAAATTTTGCCAATTTTTGGAGGAAAAATTTCATTATCTTTGAATTTTTTCTGTTTCTAGACAGTGAAATCTAGGAATTCAGTAGCCGTCTAATTTATAAATCCATTATTCTTAAAAAAGGGATTGCTTCTAATTAAAAATTTTTTTGGGAAACTACAAACAACATTTGAACATTTGCTAAAATGAACATTAAGAAATCTAACCTTTGAGTGAAAACGTTTTTTTTCCCTTTTCTTTGAACCGAGTTTCCCGTGTACTCGTATCTTTTTGTAAAAATTTTATTGGAATGAAAGCTAATAGAGATAGGATGTGTGTGTTTGAAATTAGTTCAGTGAAAAAAATTATTTTTATCTTTTCAAACTAATCCAAATATGGTTGCAATTACTATGTATTTAATTACATTCATTGCTGTAAAGACAAGGGAACTCAAAAGAAAGTTATTTGGCATTTCCGTTCCGAGGGTGATTCTGGGGAAACATGGCAGCGCAGGCAGTCACGGGGGTAGCATAATGGAACTTACCTGATCACAAGCAGAACGAAAGCCAACTTGGAAAAGCCGGGTATTGAAACCTCAAACCCTTCCCCATAAAAATTTCCTTCAACAAACCCCCACCCCCAATGCTTCCTAAACACTTTCCCCCAAAATGAAGTCCAAAGTATTCAAATATATGAGGCTGGAGGCCATTTCCATTCATACGCACACCTATGAGCCCAAACTGGATTTTTTTTTTTTTTTTTTTTTTTTCAAACCGTTTTTATGTAAGGAATTTTTTAAAGTGATTAAATATGACATTAAAAAATTTCTAGCACCCAACAACAAATTTTTTCTTTTCCATAAAAGTATATTTGGGTTTTGACATTTTGTAAACCTTTTTTCTTTTTTAAATTTTATCATCACACTCAGGTTTAAAAGTCATTTAGAACGGCCTTTTTTGCCATTCACGGAGTGTTTACTTTTTCTTAGAAGAAACTTTAAAACCCTATTTTAAAATCACAATTTTTTTAAATTTGTGATTTAAAAATCAAATTTAAACTACAAATTTTTCCAAGGGGGTAAAAGAGAAAAGAAACCCACAAACAAGAAATGGTTCCAAATTTCTCTTTTATCCACCACTTACATCATGTTGAAAAAAGGGAGGCAATGGGGTTTGTAGGACAAAAAATGAAAGTCAAACTGGCTTCCAGATAAATGCATGGGGGTCAGAGAGTAGGGGTCACTCTGTGTGTCCCTTTTTTTTGCCCATTGAACTTGGGCCCCATTATTTGCTTTCTGAATCAATTTTCTTTTTAGAGTATTAATTAGATAATTACCCCTCTAAACAGGTTCCCGAAACTAAAAATAGATCATATGGAATAATGGAAGCAAAGGCATAACACAGTACATGGGGCAAATGTTAAAAACAAAAATTACTTTGGCATCTAGAAATTTTGCTCTATGGACGCGGGGGGGATAAAAAACTTTTTTCTAGTCTTACCTGCTGAGTTTTCATCCCAGGAACCACCCATGGGGTTTTTTTTGGGGGAGGTGAATGAATGATGCTTAAAACTGTCTAAACCCTTGCTTTTGGAATGTCGTTTATTTGGAAAACTAGGTCATTCTTGTCAGAAAATTTCTTCTTTTTGAACCAAAACCTTGCTTGCATGATGACTAAGCTCCCCGGGGGCTCTTTTTTGAATTTCTTATTAGCCGGGGTTCAGAACATGCCCATTAAATATGATATTTTCAAAAATATTTCAGGAAAATAGTACATAAGAGAAATACCAAACAAAATCAGCAGAGTTTTAAAAGGATAGAGTGATTTCTCCTAAATTTCTTCACAGAGTAAATACTTTTTAGGCCCCACATGTTTAAAAACGGTTTTGGCTATATTTAACAACAACAACACCTACTCTTGATAGTTATGTTGTGATTAATAATAAAAAAATCTTTTTTATTTTTTCCCCCTGGGCTTTAGTGCTGTTTGAAAAACTCCCCTCATTCTCTGTACCCACTCATTACTTTGTGATTTCTTCCCTCCCCTCCTCCCCCCTTTTTGCAAAAAGGGGGTTCTTCATGCATTCAAAGCATACTTAGAGCAGTATGTTATTTTTTTGGAAATTATAACACAAGAGAGGGAAACCCCATTGTACTATCCCCAAAGAATCGTTCAAAAATATTCAAAAGAAAGGAAGTTTTATCAATTTCTCGAAATTTTTGAAAGAAATTGAACATTAGTTTAATAGTGCCATAGTTTACAACTGGTTTATTTTGAGAAAATAACAAAAAACCATGAGGGAGATAAGTGAGGGTTTTCAAACACACACACACAACACCACCACCACCCCCCAACTTGCCGAAGTTTTGGAGGGTAGAAGTCTTAAATCAAAGTATGTGCAGGGGGTTGCTGGGGTCCCCTATCAAGGGTGTTTCGGGTCTCATTATTAACCTCTACTATATCATGACAGCTTGCTTTGGTTTGGAAAACAAGTTAAAATTTTTCCGTTAAGGACATTGAAAGGGGGGATGCCTTTTGGAAACAAGAAAGTCATGGCTGCTTTGCCTTCATAAATTTATTAATGGTTTCCTAGAGATGCTAAGTTGGGGCCTTGGGATTGAGCTGGGAGAGGGAGCTCTTGGGATGGAATTGGGCCCTCATGGGATGGATTAGGTAGTGTTTAATAAAGCAAGCACAGCCACGGCATTTACACCTCCATGTGTGCTCTCACCATGCTGCTATCCATGAAGCCCTCACAGGGAAATTTACCATGCTGCTCTTAGACATCTAACTGTGAAAAACCCAAAAGCACACTTTCTTTACAAATCATCTAGTATCGGGTATTTTGTTACAGCAACATAAACTATAAGTTATAGCTTAACTTTTGTTTTTTTTTTCCTTAGGTTTTCTCTTTCCTTTTCATGTTTGTATGTGCTTTTATTCCAAAATTTCTCTTTTCTATAAGGACACTAATAATCCTGGATTAAGTCTACCCTAATTACCTTATTTTCACTTTATTAATTTTGTAAAGGTCTCTATGTCTGTTAGGATTATTTTCTGAAAAAATTTAAGGTAGGAGTCCAATGTATTATGTTGTCAGGGACAAGTGACCTTTGAATTTGTGACCTTATAGCACTGCAAAATTCATGATGTAGTTTTGTCTTTTTATAAACCCCGTGTACGATCCTGAAAACTAGCTTTCAGTTCATGTTCATGCAGTTGAAATAGATTCTTAGAACCTAGCTAAGGTTTGGTGTCGTGAGTCTCAGCCCATGCCTTAAGTCCTGTGCTTCTTTTTTCCCTTCTGGGATGGTTTGTGCTGATTTTTTACCTGACAGGATCAAATCACCTAGGAAAAAACCCTCCAGTGTCCTCCTGGGGGATTACTCGTATTGTTAGCCTCTGGCATACTTCTGAGAGAACACTGTTTTTAGGTTATTGAAGTAGGAAGACCTACCCTAACAGTGGGCTGCACCATTCTGTAGGCTATAGTCATAGATACAGAAGAAGACAAAGGAAGCTGAATAGCAGCATTCATTGATCTGGTCTTCTTGAACGTGGCCACAATGGGGGCAGCTGCCTCTATCTTTTGCTGCCATGACCTCCCAGTCATGATGGTCTGAATACTCCCTCTCATCCCGAAATGGTTTGGGAGGATATTTTATCAAGAAACAGGAAACATAACTAAGACAATTTTCCTCATGGAAAAGATGTGATGAACAAATAATAAACAAGAATTTTATACAAATTATTTTAGGCCCGTATGAAAAAACCAGCCGTTTGGGAGACATAACATAATATAAAAAGTTACTGTTTTGAAGGAGGCAGTAATGAATGAGGAAAACAAAAATTTTTTTGAAAAAGAAAAAAACTCTGAGTGTTTTTGGTTGAATATTCTCAGGGACACAATACATTTTTTTGTGATGCCATCCAATGGGGACAAATGCTGAGTGTTGACAGAAGTACAGAGAAAAGAGAGGTTCTTTCCCTTATTTGTTTACATAAGCTGAACTGTTTGATAAGATTCAATGTTCTAAATTTATCTTTGGGTTTACCACTTCTTCATATCTTACTTTTCTTCTTTAATGTTAACTTTAGCAGGAATTTCACTTCAAGAAAATTTTCTCTTACTACCTTGTCTCATTAAAAAAATTTTACATTTTGCTCTTGACAGCTAAATGGTACATTAGTATTGCGTATTTTTAAAAGTTTTTTTCTCAAATAGCAAATACCTGTTATTAAGTAACATTTAATATTGATTTCCTCTATTTTTAGATACATATAACACTAACACCTGGCATTCTTGACTGAGATAATTTTTGACTACTTAAAATAAACGAAAAATATCACATCCAATTATTTTTTGGTTTTTATTTTATCTTCTTGTTTATAGACAAAACTTAGTATATTTGAGGCACTATTATACAAATTAGGAAAGTGATATTCATTTTGAACCTTTGGGGGACAGGTAAAACACTGTACGCTCCATGGAAACCAAAAAAAAAAAAAAAAGGCCCTCTTGCAAATTGGTCATCCAAAATGGGATTCTTACAAAGTATTTAGTTGTATTCCAACAAAAATCAAAGAGAAAACAATTCTGCCTCAGATCTGTTGTTTATCTTGTGAACATCTATGGAGCTATGTTTTGGGAAAGATCATGAAAATTTTGGAGGAAGAATGCAACAGCTGTGGACCAGCTGTGCTACTGATCTTGAATCTGAAGCCCCCCAGGTTCCATCGGGCTGACATTTAACTTGACCTTCTCAAACAAGAGGTTAATTTCTGGAGCTTTTGAATGATAGAGATGAATTGTGAAGCTGCTCACAATTAAAAGCCTCGGGCTCTGGCATCTGGGCTGGAGACAGCAGACATTAATGTGAAAAATCCATTTGTTCTCAGGATGTCGAGGTCTGCACTTTCAAGCTTGACCAAATTTCTCTGTGGGGTTTAGCTTCTCCCTCACACGGGAGGAGAATTGTTGACCTCCAGAGACAGTGTTCTCTCACACCTGAATTGGGAAAAGTCAACTAGTAAACTTTCTCAAGTATCTAACAAATATATTTTTCTAATGGAGTTGCAGACAGGAAGCTCTGCCAAGCTTGCAACATTAATTGTTTCATTTACTATCTCTCCAGCCATTGTATGGGTAAACCCCTTTTGTTTTGTTGTTTTGTTCTTTGAACCATGATCTGATGAATAGCTTAGTCCCCAAACTCATTATCTCAAGATACTGGTATTACAGGTATATGCATTGAACAGGGCAAGACTGGCAAACCCTTTTCTTTTCTTTCCTTTCCTTTTGTTTTCTCTTCTCCTATCTTTTCCTTTCCTCCTCCTCCTTCTCCTCTTCCTCCCTCCCCCCCCCCTCCCCTCTCCCTCTCTCTCATTTGTGCCTTTTTTGTCTGTTATCTGTCTGGGTATACATGGGCATGGGGATTTCTCAAGGGGGGCCAGAGGAGGATGTTGGGTCTCCTGGACTAGAGGCAATTGTGAGCAGCCCGATGCAGTTTCTGGGATCCAAAACAAGGCCATCTTCAAGTGCAGCAAATTCTCTTAATTGCTCTCTCCAGTCCGAAAATAAGTACTTCCTTTGTCTCCACTTTGTCAGTACCCAGGCTTTTTAGGCTTATTACATAATGTTCTCAAAAAACACAGTAGGTATTTTTTTTTTTTCCCGAAGCAGTATTTGATAAATGAGACTTTCCTATGAGGTAATGGATTTAGAGTCACTATGCTTTCCCCTTTTTCCTGGAGAAATTTGAAAGGAAACATCATACTTGTAAGCAATAGCTGTTGTTCTGTGTGATTTAATCTTACAAACAACTATGGATCAGTACCCTGTGACGGAGCTGGGAAATAGGACCCAAGAAGGTAAAGAGACTTCAAAGCGGTTAGTGAGCTATGAACGGCATACCTGCAGTTTGTGTTCTTCACCCACCTGCAGCTTGTACTCTAGTGGAATCAGTTGTGTTCCTCTATAGGAATGAAGCCCAGTATTTCATGGAGAAGAGAAATAGAACCAAGAACAGGAGGGAAGGTCCAGATAAGTCCTATCAAACCACATCACAATAAAACAAGGGATATTATAAAGGCTGTTTTCTAACTGCTTTAGTTGGCGACCTGGACACCTACCTTTTTTTTTAAGTGTTATACTTAAGTCTAATGATTTGGCTGGAGATACAATTTATTGCTGTAGAAAAGCAATTTCAGCTGAAAAAAATAAGAATTGCCCAAGTAGAGGAAACATAAAAAACTAAAACTATGGCCTTCGTTTTTTTAAAAGGGACTTATGAACCACAATTTTAAAACACTCTTTGTTCATTCCTTCCTGACAGAAAAAAACATCAAGAAAAAAACTTCAGAGCTGGTTAAAGGGATGTGATGTTTGATTTAATTTAGCTCTCCTAGAACCTGAAAAATCTGGTCTGGTGGCTTTGACATGTATTACAAAGTTCTAGCCTTTTCATGACTTGTGATTTGCTGTAGCTAATAGCACAAGTGACCATGAATGCCCCAAATTTATGGCCTGTCATCCTGACTTGCTGCAGAATCCTTTCAATTTGAAGGACAGTCTGAGCCTCATGCATTCTGTCATGTTCAGGTCTGTGATTCTAAGTCCTCCCCCTCCTCTCTCTCTTTCCCCTCATGAATACCCCCATCTAACGGTGAGCGTACAATAGGTGGGGATGTCTTAAAAATTGGATTTAACACATCTTCTTTTAATTGAAAGACAAAAATTTTTGGGTTCAGAAATCCATCTTAGGAAACCTGACCTAAGTTTAGACTCAAGTAAACCAACAAGCGGGTACCTAACTTCAGTTTCTAAGTTGGCCCCCCCCCAAAAAAACCTGAGCCTAGCTCCAATTTCCAGGCTACCCCCAAACAAGACCTGCATTTTTACACGTTTATTCTCCCCCAAAAAATCCAACATTTAGCACCAGTTTCTGGGGTTTAAACCCCCCAAAAAAACTGCACCTCCACGTTACAAGCCCATCACATGCCTTGCAACCACCAATTAGAGGAAAGCAGAAGTTAAGTTTATGTTTGGCTCCCAGCACCAGCCAATTATGTTCAAGACCACAGTAGGCCTCCGTTAGATGCTTGCCAGGCTAGAAACACCCACTCCTCACTTGCTGTTTTCTATATAAACTTGTCCCGATGAGTGTTTGCAGTGAGTTATGCCCTAGCTGGCACGGATAAAGTCCCTGGTGTCATTGATCGGTTCAGCTCCTGACTGGTCTTTTGGGGTTCATGAACACTTCCTTGGTACTACAAATCAAATTATGTAGGTAAAAGGATGCAGCTCTTTGTCCTCATTCTCATACAGAAGTTACAGGATTGTAGAATGGGGAAAAATATTTGGTTTTTCATATGTTTCTCATATGTGCTTCAAAGTCCCCCTTTTCTCTCTTGCTTATATTGTAAATGGTGGT
>JAJTUV010006790.1:0-15860 GCA_021653895.1 Mastomys natalensis
TATTTAAACCCTTACTATTGCCCCCTGATTCTGGTTTCTGGAGCAGCTCTTGTGGGGCCTGAAGAGTTCGGGCCCTCACAGGGGGGGACGTGTTAGGTTCCCAGATCAACCAAAGTATCAAGGTCTAAATTTTTTCCTTAATGCTCACAGCAATTCTTCATTTTTTGGGTGATCCATGTGTAAGTTTGATGAGTCTGATGAGTAGTTGCTTAAAAAATGCTTAGGGGGGAGGTGCAGCTTCAGAGTTCAACAACCTTCTTCCTTCTTTAAACTCTTGGGCATTTCATCTGATTCATTTGTCTTCAGCAGTATATTCAGGAACCGGGAGTTTAGGGGGCCCCAAAAACCTCCAAGATTTTGGCATAAAAGGGGGTGCCTCTTTTGATTTTTATCAGCTACCCTCTTCCTTCCAGCTATTTTGACACCCCTTTTTTGATGTCCAGTGAAATAAATTATGGCCACTTTGAAAGGAAGCCATGTAATTCCAAATTAAAATATTTTTTCCCTTTATTTTTTGAGGGTTTTTCCTTTTCATTTAAACATCCTCTCTTGGTACATGTACTATGGCTGTATAGCTAAGGCTATCTGCCCCCAGTGTAAAGTTAGCTATAGCAACGTTTGACAGTTTAAAGCCGGGGTTGCGTTTTTAATTCAGTTTTCTGGCCTGAAGTTCCTGGCAAAAAAGCTGTTGTCCAAAACGAGTCCAAAAGCCACATTGCGTTCCCAATTTGATTCATTTAGAAGTAGATACTTTCACATTGGCCGAGTATATCGGGGAAAACCCGCTGATTTTTTGGATATCCCCCAAACATGAAAAACATGGGGGCTGTCTGAGGACGGGTCAGGTAGCAGTGTCCCCCGGGGTTTTATGGAGTGATGGTTTATTTTTTATTTTTTTTTTTTTTTTTAAATTTGGGAATTTTTATTTACATTTCAGGTGTTTTCCCCTTACCCCTTTACCCCTCCCTCCCGGAACCCCCTTCCCCTTCCCCCCCTCCCCCTGCCTCTTGAGGTGTACCCCACCCACCCCCCCCCGTCCCTCACTTCCCCCCCCTCGAATACCCCCCCCCCACAATGCCAGCTTCGGGGGGCCAAAAATTTTCCCCCTTATATATAGCCCCCCTTGCTTTTTATAGCTGGAACCATGGGTCCCTCCCTAAGTGTCCAGGCGGGTGGTTTTACCCTGGGGGCTCGGGGTTATTTTGGTATTGTTACCCCTCGGGGGTCCCAACCCCCTTTTCTATTCCTTCGTTTTCACTCTATTTCTTTTTGGGGAAAACCCCATGATCATTTTAATGGTTAGCTGTTCATCTGTTTGAATATGCGATTTTTGCGACCTCAAAGGGGGCGCACATGCACCCCCTGACACCCAGTTCATCTCCTTTTGGTGACTGCACAGGGATGGATACCCAGGTGGATGGTCGCAGAGGGCCCCCTCCTTCATTTTTGTCCTGCCTTTGCACCCTTTTTGCCCCTTTTGAGTATTTTGTATTTCTTCTAAGAGGGATGTAGCGCCCCCCCCCCACTTGGTCTTCATTCTTCATACTTTATGTGGTTGTGGTTGAATCTTGGTGTTTCAACCCCTCGGGCTAAAGTCCAATATCAGTGAGTGAAACCTGTATTTTCCCTTTTGTGGGGGTTACCTCACCGGTATATTTTCTAGTTCCATCCATTTATAAAAAATTTTATAAATTCATTGTTTTTAATGTTTAGTAATTTCCATGGTGTAAATGTACCACTTTTTGTATCTTTTCCCTCTTTTTGAAGGGTATCGGGTTTTTCCATTTTTCGGTATTAAAAATAAAGGCTATAAAAATTTGTAAGCATTGCCCTTTTTTTATGTGTTAGAGCATTTTTGGGGTATATGCCCAGGATGTATAGCTGGGTCCTCAGGTAGTGATAGATGGTTTTTTCTTTGTGGGGGGAGTTAAAAAGTACAGCCGGGAAGTTGAACAGCCTCAGCGGGGGTGGATTCTTAAGTGTTCTTTTCAATATCTCGGGTGACTATGACAATTTCCTCCCCCATTTTATTTTTTAACTTTTTGATGTTGGCAGTGGCACATTTTTCCTGAGGGGTTGGCCCTTCTTGGGCCCACCAGGCCCAGGTTTTTTGAAAATTATCCAAGGTCTTTTCCATTGTCACTAAGTTTGGGTAGTCCCCTTTTTGCTTTTCCCCTTTCTTTATCCACATGCAGGTAAAAAGTTTTGTAAATGTTGGGAGGGCCAAGGCTAACAATGCTAAAAAAAGTTTCTTAAATTTCAAACACTTTCTTTAAAAAACTTTCCACATTTCCTATTTGGATAGTTCATTAAGCTCCATTTAAAGCATTCCAGTTTTCCCAAATCCAAAATCCTAAATCCACATTTTTTAAAAAAAAAGGGGGTTCGGCCTATCACAGTAAGCCTATTCGGACCAACTTTGGTCTTTCTTAGGGTTTACTGCTATGAAGAGACAACATGATAAAGGCCTTTAAAAAAAAGAAAACTTTTAAATTTGGTTCTGACTTACAGGTTCAGGGTTCGTCCTTATCTAAAGGTGGGAGCCTATAGGACAAGAAGGGAACGATGTTCTCATTCCATCAAGGCTGCAAGTGGAAACTAAATTCCAGGCTTTTAGGGTGAGGGTCTTAAGGCCACACCCACAGTGTCCCCAATACTCCAAAGACCATTTTTACTCCAAAGGGCCATACTTTCTAAAAAAATGCCACCCCCTCAGGCAAGCAATACAAAGCATCACAAACATTTTTCATTCTTTTACAAGTAGTATGAATTAAAGATTACTTTTCCCACAATATACTTTTATGTCAATTAAAAAATGCTGAAATGTGTTTTAACTTTAAAATGTACTCCTACAACCCTGAGGACAAGAGAAATTGAGTTTTTTCCCAAAATTTTCTAAAAACGGGCCGGTGTGATACAAATGCAATGCCCGCCCTGAGGAGGGAGAGCAGAGTAACTGGGGGTCACAAGCAAAATGGTTTTGAGAATGTTTTTCCAAGCCATGGAGAGACTCAATCCCCAAGAAGATAGATGACATTAACAAGAATAAACATTGACTTTCTTTTCCTGGGTTTTTCTCCGTATTCAGATTTGTAGGGATACACATTCAATTTTAAATGATTCAAAAATCTCTACTAAATCAGACTTTTTATCAGGAATGGATTTTCAAATTTTTCTCATCAAAAGCTCTAAATTTTTTTCACTTGGGATTTTTTTTGGAATCAATTTTCATAAAAATTTAACATGTTTGTGTTTCCCCACCCGAGTCTTATTAAATTTAATTCCCAAGTCTAATTTTAAACACCAATCATCCCTGGGTTTGATATAGGCTCCTGGAGCAACATTTTTTTAATAGTTTATAAATTTTTTCTGGGTTTGGGGGTTCAGTTCCTGGACCCTTTCTTTTTTTTCTTTTAATGCTTCCTTATTTTTAAACTTGACCTTGCAAAAAAAGTGATTTATCAAAAGATATAACAGTAATTTTTAAAAAGGCCAATAGTTTCAAAAATAAAAAAGAGAAAACCAATGTTCAACATTTTTAATTCATTAAGTGTTGTGTTATTGTAATTTTTCCCCTTAGTACGGTTAATAAATTTACCCTTCATGAATCCATGTGAACATGCAAAATTTAAAAAATTAGTTTTTTGCCAGAGTGGGATCAATTAATAACTTCCCCCCCTTCAACTGTTAAGTAGCCCTTCCTTTGCCTTTTTATTCCCCTTTTTGTCTTTGTCAAACAAATTTTTAAAAAAAAAAATATAATAAGGAAATCAAACCCATTACCTATCCAATGCTGTAATCAGTGGGTGCCATTTCTTTAAAGGAGATGGACAATAATTAAACACCCCACGGAAAGGTTCTCTAAACCATAATTTTTTACTTCTTAGAGCTAACTTGGGTTTTTATAAGGACTTTTTCATTAAACAGTGACAATAAGACCAATACCTGCTGAATCAGCGGGGTCGGTTTTTTACGCCTTATTTTAATTACCTCAGGTTGTTTCCCCCCCTAAAAAGTCCTTGTCTCCTACCCATCACTTCTTCCCCTTAAACAAACCTTTTCAGTAAATACTAAGGTAATTTGAGAGGTCTGAATCCCCAAAGGAAAAGCCTCTGGGAAACCCTGTGGTGTTGCATTGATTTGTTTGAGCTGGGAATACGAAAGTATAGACTCCAGAAAAAAGGAAGGGGCAGAAACAAAAAAAGTTTTTAATGAAAAAAATCTTCAGTGTATATGATATGCGGGCTTTGGGAAAAAATATCAACTTTTTGGGATAAAAGTTGTGTGACAAAAAGGCAGTTAAAAAACAAAAAATTTTTTTTAATATTATACTTTTAAAAAAGAACTATAAATTGAATTCTGATTAAAGCTGGGGTTTTGGGGAAATAGGGGCGTAGTTCAGCCCCCCCTCCCAGGAAACCTGAGACTAGTGCAGCTTTCCCCCTATGTAAAAATTTTCTCATGTTGCAGAGACAGCAGCAAGCAAAAACTCCAAATTGGTCAAAGAAAAAAAAGTAATGATAGAAGGAAACGTCTTAAATGAGAAGTTGCTTTCACTATTCCAAGCTAAGGGGAAAAACACGTAAGGTGTGAAGAAGAAAAAAATGGGGGAAGAAAAGTACAAATAGACCCTTTAGTTTAAGGTCATTTCCTGTGTTTTGGTTGTTTAGCATATCCAGGACTTGCTTGTTTTGGGGTAGCTGGGCTTTGGGGTGCATATTGCCCGGCTTTTGTTGTTTTTTTTTTTTTATGGCCCTTTGCATCTGGATGGTTGTTTTGGGTAGTGGGTTTGGGGATGGGGTTGAACCTCGAGGTTTTCGTTTGGCGGGCCTCTTTTAGAGATCCTTGGGCTGTATGATTCTGGACTTTGCAGTTCTGTATGGTTCTGAACTCTCGGGGTCCAATGAAGTTTTTGCTTTAGATTATGCTAAAAAATGGGGGGTCCCCCGGGACTAGGGGGTTTTCTCGGGGGGAATTTGGTTGTCCCAAAAGGTCAAAACGGGGAAGATGGGGGGGGAGGGAAGTTTACCTATATGTTTCGGGGTTGTGGAGTAAAGCAAGGTGGTGTGAAAGAGAACGGGGCCTCCTGGGATGCTGACATTTTTGGTTTGGCACAGTGGGCTTAGCTAGCGGGAGAATGGGGAAAAAGGGGAAGCAAACCTGTATGGTTCATGAGTCTCGGGTTTGTGGGGGGAAAGAAAAGGGGCAGGGAATGGGGGGCCCCTCTGGTTGACCCGGGTGGTTCGAGTGCAGAAAAGATGGGTGGGGGAAAGGGGTTTTAAAAAGGTCTGTGAAGGTATAGGGGTGGGGAAAATTTTGGACCATTTCCTTTTTTAAATCTTTCAAGTTTTGAACTTAAATTTTGTGTCTACTTTTAAATTTTAAAAACATTAGAATGTTTCTCTCGGATAGTTATTTTTGACTTGAAAAACCAAGAAAAAGGCCTTTTGAAATGGGGGGAAATCCACTTCTGTCCTAGCCTTTTACCAGGAGATCACTAGCTTTGTCGTTCCTTGAAGAAATGCGGCGAAGGATCCCTACAGTCCCAGCTACAGTGAATAGGAAGGGGATACCCCAAAGAACCCACATTGGGAACACCAAGGACCCCCAAGGACTTGGGCCCCCATACCCTAAACCAAATGCCCCCAAAATTTCCTCCTTTCCAAATTTTTCCTTTCCCGGGTAGATCAGGGAAAATGTGTGCTCCTATGAGACACGGCTGAAGGCCTCTCAGGGTTCATGCTTCAGGGCAAGAACCCCAAATCTAAAGGGCCCTCCCGGGAAAATCTGCTGCAGCCAGGACACCAGATCGGGTTTGTCTCTCCTCCAAAGCCCCTCACATTTAAAGGGGCCATGCAGTAAGGGGTGGGTTATCAGTGTTTATGACCTCTGAAGACCCCAAAATTTTAAGGCTTCACAGGGGGGTTTACAAACGGGGCCGTGTCAAGTCTCCCGGGAGAATTCGCAAAAGGGGGACACGGGGGACGCGGGCTCCAGACAGGAAACTGAACAGATAATACCAAGAAACCAGATGGTGAGAGGAAGAAAAGGGACCAAAATAACAGAATCCAATATCTTTGGCTCATAAAAAACCTGTTCTTTAACACGAACCCCTGAATTCCCAACACACCTGAAAATCAGAAAGTGACTAAAATCTTATTTTCATGAAGATAATAGAATTCTTTAAGGAGGTTAAAAAAACTCACTGAAAAAAAAATAGGGGAAATACAAAAACGGTAAAACCCCTTAAAAGACGAAAAAAATAACCCCAAATGAAATAAAAAAAGAAAAACAAAACAACAAAAAAAATAAAGGGTTTTGCCCAAGCTGACCAAGACCTAAACAACCCCTGAACCTCAAGGAAATTGAACCCGTAATTAAAAACCCTCTCAGCAAACAAAAAAACCAAAAGCCCAGGATCAGTTTTTTTAAAGTGAGAAGTCAACTGACCTTCAAAACAACCTAATCCCAAATATTCTCAAACTATCCACAAAACAAAAAGAAAGGAATACTATTAATGTTTTCTTGAAATCACAGTACACTGATCCAAACCCCACAAAAAGCCCCCAAAAAAGGGAAAGAGAACTTAAACCCAATTTCCTTATGAATATCAATGCAAAAAAAAATCATTAAAATTCTCAAAACTAAATCCAAGATCACTCAAAATAGAAATTCAACGGACCAATAGATTTTTACCCCAGGAAGGGCGGGTTTTGCTCCATATACAGAAACCATCAGAGAAAATCCTATTAAAAAATAAAAAGTTTAAAAAAAAACCCCAATGATCTTTTGAGGTTTTTTGAAAAACCCTTTGAAAAAATACAACACCCCTCCATGTTAAAAGTATTGGAGAGATCAGGAATTTAAAGACCCATAAAAGATATGATGAAAGCAATATAGGCAAAAAAAAACAAACAAACAAACAAAAAAACAAACAAAACCAAAAAGAAAAAAAAAATAGCCACTAAAAGTAAATAAGGAAACTCAAACAATCCATTAAATAGGGACCCATTCTCCCACTATTTATTCATAATTCGAAGTTCTCCCCAGTGAAATTAACAATTAAAGGAGGTCAAAGGGATACAAATTGTAAAGAAAGAAGTCAAAATATTACTTTTTGGAGTGATTTGATAGATACTTAATGCCCCAAAAATTTACTGAGAAAGCGTAAAAACTTCAAAAAGTGGCTAATGTAAAATTACTCAAAAATTTCTGCCTTTTTCTACTCAAAAGAAAAAGGGGGCTGAAAAAAAAATTTAGAAAATAAACCCCTTCACAATGTCAAAATATATAAATTTGATTTGGTGTGATTCTAACTAAGAAATGAAGATTTGATTGTAGGCTGGAAAAAAACCAGCCTGGTTTTTTTTTGAGCGTGCTAGAAATTTACCTGAGCCTGTGGCTTCACATAGCCATATTGCTCAGTCCCAGCGGGAGGAAGCAGTAAAATTTCCCCCATCCCTCTGTCCCCATGAGAGCCCCAGCTTGGGGGGGAGACAATCAAGCCCTTCACATCCCCCCAACGGGACCATGTGCAGCAAAACCCCCCAAATTGTTGACAAAAACTTAAAGCCCCTGAAAGAAAAATTTGAAAAGATCAGAGAAGAAAGATCCCCTATGTCTGGATCATAGGATTTTTATTGTAAAAAGGCCATCTTCCCAAAAAGCAATCTACAGTTAAATGCAATCCCCATCAAGTTCCAACTAAATTTCTTTCACAGGTTAGAAAGAAAATTTGCAAATTCATTGAAATAACAAAACAACAAAAAAAAAGATAGCAAAAGTATTCTCAAAAATAAAAAAAATTTTGGGGGGAAACATCCCCCCTGACCTCAAGTTTAAAACAATGAAATAATGACAAAAAAGATGGTTTTGGTACAGAGAAAGAAAGGTAAAAAAATAAAATAGAACAAAAGCCCCAAAAAAAATAACCCACCATCTAAGACCACTTGATTTTTGACAAAGAAGCAAAAACCCATCTTTTGGAAAAAAAAAAAGGTGCATTTTAAAACAAAGGTGCTGGTTCATTGGTGGCATCAAGGGGGGGGACAAGGGTTGATATCACAGTCAAAAACTCTGCCCGGTTGTTCCGTCTAAAAAAAATTCAGGGAGAAAAAGGGAAGGATGAGAGAATGGGGGTCCAAATTGAGATCCAGCTCAAGGGGGGCACCAAGGCCTACTAAATTTTATATGCTTGGTGTGCTTACAGAGAGAACCCTAGCAGGGCACTTAAAAAGATACAACAAGCAGCGAAAAGTCAGTTTCAATACTTACACCCAACCAAAGGGACAAAAGCTTGAGATCCCTGTAAATTGAATTAAGGGAAAAAGTCAGGGGATGGTGACCCCATAAAAAGACCACAGTCTCAACTAACCGGACCCCGAGTAGAAACCTCAATCCGAACCCCCAAACCCGGCAATAAATAGCTGATGGGGAACCCCCCAATACTTATACAGCAAAGACTCCCTGGTTGGCCTCAGTGAGAAAGAGAACCTAACCCTCTAGAGACTTGGACCCGGGAATTGGGCAGAGGGTGAGGTGGGGACAGGGTTTCGACCTCTTTTGAGCAGGGAAGGAGGTAGGAATGGGGGAAAGTCACAGGGTGTGTGGAGGGGGAAAAAAACGGACTGTAAAAAAAAAATTAAAAAAAAAATAGAAATTAAATAAAAGGGGTAAACAGATTAAAAAACAAAAAATTTAAAAAAACTTGATTCAGCATCATTTTTTAATCCATTCTGTATGGTAGTAAAATAATTTATGGGAGTTCCACCACATGGAAAAGAAATCTTTTTTTCCCTTACAAAACAAAAAATCCCTTGTAATCTTTCAATAAAAAGTATATCTTTATTTTTTAAAACTCAAAATATTGAGATTTTAAGAGTAGTACAGATAAAAACTTTCCAAAGTGGGCCCCTAGTTTCCTACCCATTTAGAATTAGCTGAAGGAAACCAACTACCTTATTGTTCCCCCTTGACGCCAAGTCGATCTTTCGGGATCATTTTTGCTTAAATAGAAAAGTTCCATCACCATAAAAAATCTTTTCCTCTTTGAATAAACAGGAAGGTTTTCCTGGGGGAACTATTCAATATCTTCAAACGAAAAGTGACTTTTTAAGAAAGAACTAGTAAAGTGGATCCCAATATTATTTTTCTGTTTAAAGGGGTTTTAAAAAGGGGTTTTTTAAAAATGAAATATTTTTTTTCCTTTCTTTTTTAAAAAAAACAAACCAAACATAAATGAAACATGGAAGGATTTTTTTCAACATTTTAAAATAAGTTCTGTTTGCGTTGTAAACACAGGCCCAAAACCCAAAACGTGGGGGGGATAGGGCTTATTTGCCTTTCATGTCCTTCACGCCTATCCTTGAGGAATTTAGGGAAGGGACAGAGGCAGAAACCGGAAAGAGCTGATTACAGATTTGCTTCCCAGGGATTGAAAAGCTTTTTTTATTAAACCCCTGGACCCCCCTGCCAGGGTGGTATAACTTATGGGGGGATGACCCTTCCACTTAAATCATTAACCTCAATGTGCCCTACAGATATGCTCACAGGCTGATTTGAGAAAAAATTTCGACTTTCTTTTCCAGATGCCTTACTTCTGTAAGTTGGAAAAAAAAATGAAACCATTTAACACAAATATCGGGCTTTGTTTTTATTTTTTTAAAATTTTTTTAAAATAGGTAGAATGCTTTATGATAAAAAAAAAATATTGGGGGGGGGATAGAAAATGCCGACCTGTCCGGGCTTTTCCCCCCCTTTCTGGAAGAAGCCAAGGGCCCCTTTTCAAAAGGTAATATACATTTTGGGGCCTTCTGTTAGTGATTTGGTATGATTCAATCTCAGATTACTACCACCCTAAAGATATGATAGTCAGTAACATATAAATTCTAGAAAAAAATGCTAGCCCCCCCCAAAACAAAGAAATTTTTTTTACCCCTAAGTCACGTACCAGGTACAAAATTTTTGAAAAACGGGCTGTCGTAGATCTGGGGGGGGGGAGGGAAGAAAAATTTTTCCATTAGGTGATTAATTTGAATACCAAAAATTAAATAACGATTTTTAGAGCCCATAGTTGCCTTTTTAGGGGGAAAACCCCAAAAAATCCCTTACCTGTATCAATTTACTGTTTTAAACATGTCTGTGTTTATTTAAGTCATAAACTAATACCTGACGTTGTGATTTCAATTTTTTTCTTTAAAAAAATTGGCAAAATCTGATGGTTAGTATTTTTGTCCACGTGGCAGGATATAAATCATCCAAAAGCAAAAAAATTTTTGTCACAAACAGTTCAATTGAATTAAAAGATTTGTTGAAGATCTCTACTATTCCTGGATAGTAATTTATATGGGTTTAATGAAAAATAAAAAAGATGGTAAGCAGAAAAATCCGCATTCATCCTTTCTGCTTCTTGGGGTAATCAAATGTAGCGCCCCACCCCCCTCCTCAGCCCTTCCCCTGTGTGGACTACACCTTTGAAAAAAGGCCAGAAAAACTCTCCCTTCCCTTAATTGCCTTTCTTGTTATTTTGTCACAGCAACAAAAAAAGGGATACTGCTTTGCAGTCAAACCCCCAAAAAATTTTCCCGGGTTTCAGATTTGGAGAAAGGGCTCAGCTCTTGTGTAAGGCTTCCTGTCTTGTTTTCCCTTTTGGTGCCAGTGTATTACTGAATATTTAGCATTGTACCAAATTTTTTTTGTTTTTTATTTTTCCCAAATTTGGGCTTCTTGAGATGAATAAATGGTTAAAATCTTTTGGGGGTCCAGAACAAATTGTTTTTTTCTTCTAGCTTTTGGCGCACAACTGTAATTTAAAATCTTTCATTAAATAACTGCCCTTTACCCATTCCAATCTACTATTTAGCTGGTCTCCCAATTTTCTGATCGTTCAACGTTTAAAAGCAGTTTAATCACTTTTGGATACCCAAAAAAAAACTTTGGGAAAAAAGCCTCTTTTTAAATTATAATTTTTTGGATTGAAATTTGCGTATGACAGGTAATTGAGGTGTCCATGGCGGAGTACATGACTCACAAGACTAAATTGGAAAAAAGATCCTTTATGAACATTTTAAATATCATAGCGCTTCTTGAAACAGATTGTTCAATGCCTCTCAGTCATCAGATGTTCTGGGCTATGTCACTAATCTTTTAATGTTATAGGCAAAGTGTGAACATAATTGGCCCCTTGTCTGCTTTTGGGCATACACCCCTTAATAACCCTTTTTTCAAGTACTTTAAAAATTTTCCCCCCTACATTTTGTCTTTTTTATAGCCTTTGGTCTATATAACCTGTCTATCAATGATTTGTTTTTAAGTAAAACTGGATGTTGGTATATCCCTTTTGATTTTAAAATAAAACAAAATTTATGATGTTTTCCCAAAGTTCCCCCAGATGTCAGCAAAAGGCAAGGGATGATATAGCAACTGTGCAATAAGATACTAGTATATGCCATGGTCAAATGATCAACGTTTGTTTTTTAAAGGATGACTTTGTTTTTTCCTCTCTTTGGGGCAATGATTTTCAACCCGGGAATCACAAACCCTTTGGGGGTGAAAAAGGGCCCCTTGGGGATCACATAAATTCTGTAATAGGATATGCCTGCTGTTTATCAAAGGCAGTACAATCACAAAAATTTTTTCATTCTGAGAAATTTCTTTCAGGTACAAAGAAATATGATCAATGCTATTTCATTTCCATGAATAAATTTTCCCATATCTCATCAATATCCCCTTGCTAAATTCATGACTTCTTTTTTTTCATAACCCCCTAATCATACTACTGCCCATATTTGTGGGTGTGGGGCAATCAGTAAGGTACTGAAATTCCAATGACCCATACGCCAATGAATTATTTCAATGGTCAATGCCCAATTGCTCTTTTATCAGGGTTTGAATGAAGACATCTACCCCTTTTAAAGGAGGAATTTTGGTTGGCTTGATTTGTGCGGTTTTGTACAGGGGGAAATCGTGTTGTGAAATTTTGTGTTCGACAATCAGCAGTGAAGGGATGATTTACAAATGATTCTTATTTTCCCCGCCCTACGAGGCCCACTGCCCCCGAAGCCACATGTCCTCCCCAAGCTGTACTCCCTAGTAAGGACACCCCCTCTAATTTTGCCACTTACCCTTCCCAACATTATACCAACTGGGGAACCAAGTATCTAAACCTATGAGTTTGGGAACCTTTTCATTCAATCCCCACAATGCCAAGTGAGTGCTGGGGGCCCAACTATGAAGAAGCAAGGGCTCCCAATTCTGAGTATCTCTCATATCTTGAATTAAGTTTTAAAAAAAGTTTCTATCTATTTGTTTTTTGTGAGGCTATGTTTTTGTTGTTTGTGCAAGTTGGGGCACCACCACTGCCCTGTGTGAAAGCCAGGAGAAGGCTCAATTTTCCTTTTTATCATTCTTACCTATTCCCTTTAGTAAGGGGTTTTAAATTTTATGTTTGGTAGTGTTTACTGAAGCCCCATTAATCTCCTTTCTCCTTTTCCCCTCAAGCTGGCACTTCAGAAAGTACAGGGTGTTTTGAGATCCAAACTCTGGAAAAATGACTGTTCAGAAAAAGCTCATAATGGCTGAACCATCTTCCCGCCCTGGATTTATTTATTTATTTTTAACAGAATAAGTAGTATGAATCAACTTCCCCCATGGATTTTTGTTTTTTAAATAACCGGAAAAGTTTACATGTTGTTGGGGCTATGTAAATTTCCTCCTGGGTCTTCTGTTCCAGCCACGTGTGTCTTTTTGTGGGGATATCTATTGTATTTTTTTAACATTTTTATGGCACTGTAGTTGGTTTTTAGACAAGAACATGAACCTCCACTTAACACAGCAAAGGTTATTTTTGGAGTTTGAATAATAATGGTTCCCCCAGGCTTATTATTGAGTTTGGTTCCTAGTTAGTATGTTTGGGAAAACTAGGAGTTGTGGCCTTGTTGGAGGAGGTGTTCCCTGGAGGGTACATGTTAGGCTAGGGAAAACCTGGCTGCCAATGCTCTCTCTGCCTGCTGCCTAAGATGGATGTAGAACTCTCTAAGCCCGCCTGGGGTACCCACTAAACACCATGAAGATCAGGACCCAAACCTCCAATTAAATACTTTCCTTTTAGTTGCCTTGATATATTGCTCTTCAGCAATGAACAGTGACAATACACTTATTTACGTCCTTGTATTTTCCCATTACTTCCCCGTTTATGGAATCCCTGAGTTTTATAGGATGTTTCATTTGTTTGTAGGGTTCTTGGTAATAGCCACTTTTTAATTGAATTATTCTGGGCCCGATGGGGAGGGTTTTTTCATCTTTCAGCCCTTCTTCAGTTTTATTTGTCAGTGTTTAAGGTCCCTTTAGAGGTCTTTATCATCTCTAATTTTTCATGTTCTGAAATACTTTTTTTTTCTGTACTGTGAAGGAGTTGTTTGCTGACTTTTTGTGTGTTTGTCGTATTGTACAAAGGGTACTGATTTGTATTGTTTTTTTTCTCCCATCAAAGTTAAAAATGTGGCCAGTGTTGCTTTTCCCCGGGATTTTTTTGGGGCTTGAAAAAATAGGCTTGGGTAGGGATAAATTTTTTTCTTTTTGTATCTTTTTTTAGCCTTTTATCCTTACTGCCTGACAATAGGTCACATGCTGTCTTGAGCTAAATGTGAGAAAGGGGAGCCGTCCACCCTCTCTTTGGGGAATGCATCATTTTTTTCCCTTTAATATGATTTTGTTTCATTAAATTCAGAGGCCTTCTTCTGCAAGTAGGGGATCTACTTTTGCCAGAAAGTTTTGGTTTCCCCAGTGTGTTTTGATACTTTTTTAAAATTTTGGGCTTGTTGTGGTTTTTTTTTTTGGTTTTTCCCCCTTTTTTTGAGGAAATCCTTCCTGGCCCTTGGGTCACTATTTAGCAGATTGGGCCGCATGAGACCCGATTGTCCCTTCTCTGCCTCCTCCGTATTTGGGAAATTTCAAGTGTGTGTTAGAATTGGGTTATAATGTTTTAATTGAACCGGCTGTCAATTTGGGCAAGCACCTTACCTGTTAGCAAACCATCACCCCAATTCCCCGCCCCACCCCAAAGTTTTCCTGGGGGATCAAAACCAAAATCCTTGAATTGTTGCCCCTCCCCAGCCTCATACAAAAAAAATTCCCCCCTATCCCTATGGCACTAAAATTACATTGAAAATTTTAATCTTCTTGTTTTGAGGATACCAGGTGAGGAAAAGGAATCTTGATTGAAATCAGTTATTTTTCTAAATATAATTGAACTGTAATTAAAGAAAAATCATGGAAATGAACACTTTCCCGCACAAACATTTTTTTTAAAAAGATTTTTTCAAAAGTTTTTTCAAAATGATGAAATGTTAAAGGCCTTGTGGTTTTCCTCTCTCTCTCTCTCTCCTCTCTCTCTCTCTTCTCTCTCTCTCTTTTTTCTTGCCCCTTTCCTCTCTCCCCCTTTTTACTCTCCTTTTCCTCTCCTTCTTTCCTCCCCCCCTTCAATGTGAAAGCAGAAAATCTCCCGGTCTCTGGTAAAATATTTTTTTTGAACAAGACAAATTCTAAAAAATTTTTTACTTTAAAGCATTATATGTAAAATCATTGTTACATATCTAGAAGTGTTCTTTTTGTCCTATAAAAAGGGGACATCAAATACTCAAAACAGACTTAGATTTTTGAATGGAAAAATTTTAAAGGGGCTTTTCTCTACTTTGCAATGAAATCCCTTTATCTTTGGTGTTTTGGTGTCATATTTTTTATGTATTTTTTTTTCTTTTCCCCTTTTTCTTTGTTTCCTTTTCTTCCCTTTCCCTTTTTTTTCCATAAGAGAAACCGATGGGGAGAGTTTTCTTGAGATATGTATTGTCTGGGGCTCACTATAATGGAATAGCCAAAGCAAAATTAAATTCAAAAAAGTTCACAATTTCAATTGAAAAGAATGGAATCATTTTTCATTCTGCCAAAGGGGAGCATTTCTGAAGGAGTGTGGGGCAGAGAAATTTCTTTCATTGTTTAGAATGGAATGGGCAAAAAGAAAGGGTTTACGCTTCTTTTAGATCCCCTTTTGAACCAAAAATCCTTTTCAGTCATTTTCTCTCGCCTTTGACAGTGTCTCTGGTGTGTTAGTGTTACTTCCTTCCCCCAAAATTTTTCCCCTCTCTGTCTCCTTTATATTGGGTTTTTGCCTCCCAAATTGTATAAACATCATTGGGTATGTGCCTGGGGAGCCCTAAGAGCTATTGGGTTCTCGGGGGTTTGGGTAGCTTCAATCGTTGTGAGCATGGGGTGTGGGTGCTGGAGACCTGGGGTCTATTCTGTGCTCTTTTTTTTTCTATAGAGCCTCTTTTTGACCCCTAGTCACAGTCTCTTAAAGAGTCTATAATCCCCCTTTAGTGGGCCCCCAGGGTGGGGATAGGACTGTAAAAAGGCCTTTGTGAAACACTCTCAGAGCCAAGTTTTTAAAGGTCTTTTTGAAAGCCTGGGGTTAAACTTTCTAATAGGTATATGGGGTTAATCCCGGGGGTTTCTTGATGTATTGGAAATTTCCCAAAAAGTAAGTTTGGGACACATGCATGAGGAGCTTCTTGTTTGGTTTAAATGTAATAGGAAATCTGGAGGCGTAGCCTAGGATTGGACCCTCCGGATCTCAGGTTCCATGAATATGGTCATGGGACAGCCAGCCTGCATGGGTAAAAGGGAATCTACCACAAGGCCCCTTTTTTACTTTGCCTCTTGTGATTAAAATTTTAGAAAGAAGTTTCAAAAAACTCCCCCTTCTACCCTTTCCCCTCCCTTTTTTCCCCCCCCCTTTCCCCCTTTTTTCTTTTCTTTTTCCCTTTTTTTTCCTTCCTTTTTTTCTTTCCCCTTTTCCTTTCTTTCCC
>JAJTUV010006791.1:0-16860 GCA_021653895.1 Mastomys natalensis
AAAATCTGTCCTTTTTCCATGGACATTTTTTAGCTCCTTTGTCAAAAAACAAGTGACCATAGGTGTGTGGATTCATTTCTGGGTCTTAAATTCAAATTCCATTGATCTTCCTACCTGTCTCTGTACAATACCATGCAGTTTTTATCACAAATGCTCTGTAGTACAGCTTGAGGTCGGGGATGGTGATTCCTCCAGAATTTTCTTTTATTGTTGAGAATAGTTTTCGCTATCCGGGGTTTTTTTTTTTTCCCAAAATAAATTTGAGAATTTCTCTTTCTAACTCTATGAAGAATTCATTTGGGATTTCAATGGGAATTGCATTGAATCTGTAGATTGCTTTTGGCAAGATGGCCATTTTTACTATATTAATCCTGCCAATCCATGAGCATGGAAGATTTTTCCATCTTCTTCTTCGATTTCTTTCTTCGAGACTTAAGTTTGTCATACAGATCTTTCACTTGTTTGGGTTAGATTCACACCAAGGTATTTAGTTTATTTGTGACTATTAGAAGGGTGTCATTTCCCTATTTTTTTTCAGCCTGTTTATCTTTCACATAGAGGAAGCTACTGATTTGTTTGAGTTGATTTTATAACAAGCCACTTCACTGAAGTTGTTTATCAGGTTTAGGAGTTCTCTGGTGGAAGTCCGGGGGTACTTTAAGGGTACTATCATATCAATCTGCAAATAGTGATATTTTGACTTCCTTCCCTTTTCCATTTGTATCCCTTGATCTCCTTTTGTTGCCTAATTGCTCTGGCTAGGAATTCCAGTCTATATTGATAGGTAGGGGGAGAGTGGCAGCCTTGTCTAGTTCCTGTTTTTTAATGGATTGCTTCAAGTTTCTCTCCATTTTAGTTTAATGTTGGTACGGGCCTTGCTGTATATTGCTTTTACTATGTTTAGTATGGGCCTTGAATTCCTGATCTTTCCAAAAACTTTTACCATGAAGGGATGTTGAATTTTGTCAAATGCTTTCTCAGCATCTAGTGAGATGACTGTGGTTTTTTTCTTGAGTTGTTTATATAGGTGGATTACAATTTATGGATTTTTCCCAATATTGAACCATCCCTGCATTCCTGGGATAAGCCCACTTGATCAGATGGATGATTATTTTGATGTGTCCTTGGATTTGGTTTTCTGAATTTTATTGAGTATTTTTGCCCTCAATATTCATAAGGGAGATTGGTCTAAAGTTCTCTTTCTTTTTTGGGTCTTTATGAGGTTTAGGCATAAATGTGATTGTAGCTTCATAGAACAAATTGGGTTTGTGTTTCTTCTGTTTCTATTTTGTGGAATAGTTTGAAGAGAATTGGTATTAGGTCTTCCTTGAAGGTTGATAGATTCTGCCTAAAACCATCTGGTCCTGGGCTTTTCTTGGTGGGGAGACTTTTAATGACTGTGCTATTTCTTTAGGGGTTATGAAACTGTTTAGATGGTTTTTTTGCCCTGATTTAACTGGTTTAATTCTTATAAGTCTGCCTTTATATGTTACTTGACCTTCTTCCCTTATGCTTTTAGTTTTTTTCTTGTTTTGTGCATTTGATATTTTGATTATTATGTGATGGGAGGTATTTCTTTTCTGGTCAAGTCTGTTTGGCGTTCTGTAGGGTTCTTATAGTTTATGGGCACTGGTTCTTTAGGTTAGGGGAAGTTTTCCTCTATAATTTTGTTGAAGATATTTACTGGTCCTTTAAGTTGGAATCTTCACTCTCATCTATACCCATTTTCTTAGGTTTGGTCTTCTCATTGTGTCCTAGATTTCCTGGATGTTTTTGGGTTAGGAGCTTTATGCATTTTGCATTGTCTTTGACAGTTGTGTCAGTGATTTCCATGTATCTTCCCTGCACATGAGATTCTCTCTTCAATCTCTTGTATTCTGTTGTGATGCTTGCATCATACTCCTGTTCTCTTTCCTACATTTCTATCTCAAGGAGTAGTCTCCTTTGAGATTTCTTTATTGTTTCTAATCGGGATGGATTGTTCAATTCCTTCACCTGTTTTTGGTTGTTTTTTCTTGCTATTATTCCTTTAAGGGATTTTTGTGTTTCCTCTTTATGGGCTTCTACCCTGTTTAACCTGTGTTCTCCTGTACTTCTTTAAGGGAGTTACTTATGTCCTTCTTAAAATCCTCTATCATCATCATGAGAAGTGATTTAACTTCTGAATCCAGCTTTTGCCAGTGTGATGGGTTGTCCAGGCTGCTTATGGTGGAGAACTGGTCTGATGAAGCCAAGTAACTTGGTTTCCTGTGCTTTGTTCTTCCCTTGCCTTTCTTTTTTTTTTTTTTTTTTTTTTTTTTCTGAACAGGTTTCTCTGTTAGCCCGGGCTGATCCTGGAACTCACCTCTGTAAGCCAGACTGGCCTCAACTCAGAAAATCCACCTGCCTCTGGCCTCCAAGTGCTGGCTTAAAGGCGTTCGCCACCCTGCCCGGCGCGCTTGCCCCCTTTCGACATCTGTTAACCTCTAGTATTCTCTGGCTCATGTGTCTTACTGGAGTCAGTCTTTCCAGTTTCTTGTTTTTGTCAGAACTCTCAGAGCCAGATGTCTCTGCAACCTGTGATCCTAAGCTCCTGGGTTGGAAGAACTCCTGGACTCAGGCCGCCTCTGGATCCTGAAATCCTGCTCTCTGAGTGCAGTGGTTTCCTCTAGATGTTCAGGATATGGTGTCTCCACAGGGCAGACCAGCTATGTCTGCCTCAACAAAAGGATCAGGCCTGGCAGAAGGAGTGGTATTTCCTGAGGGGTGGGGTTTGGTTTGCGCCGATGGTCCTGAGCACCCCTGGCCTCCAGTTGTAACTCTGGGCTAGGGTAGTGGGTAGGTTCCTTACCTAGTTGGGGCGTCATGATGCAGTGGCTCCTCTAGATGGCTTAGATAAGGTATCTCCACAGAGCAGACAAGCTAGGTGTCCTGCCCCACAAAAAGCGTGTGTTGTGTAAAGAACATGAACTTCACAAGAGTTCATTTAAAATTTTTCTGTCTTAAATTTTCTCTTTAAATTTAGCACAGTAAATGAAGACCAACTAGCAAAACATTTGAAAAAAATTGTTAATTCAAGAGAGAAGCCTATAGCCTGTATGTATCGAAATGCATATGTGATTTTGCATATAAATACTTAGTATTAATAAGATGCAGATAGAACTTGGCAAGGTACCATACTCATTTGATAGCTATACTTTTCTCCCTCCTCTTTCTTTTCCCATCTTGTGTTTTACTGTTGGTTTGGTTAGATAGGAGGCAGTTTTCACTGTGTAGCCCAGGCTGACCCCACATTTCAGACCTCCTTCCGCCTCCCTTAGCTTCTCTAGTGCTGAATTACTAGTGGGTGCCACCTTGACCTCAGCCCAGAATAATTATTTCATGTTTTATTTTGTTGTTTATTTGCTTTTTGAGATAGGGGACACTGTAATGTAATACTAAGACTGGCCTTCAACACTGCTCAAATGTTTCTTAAGCTTTACCTTCCAGTGCTGGAGATGATACCACACCATCTTGATAGCTGGACAGAGAGGAGTCTAACTGGTTGTCAGCAAGAGAATTGTTAAATCAGAAGTAAAAGTTTAGAAGTAAGTCATAAAAGTAACTGCGGGCATCTTTGAGATTCAAACCTTAGTATAAGATAGTGAGTTTTGAACTAGCACCAATACATGGAAGTCTTTCACAGTGGACCCACCTAAGCAAAGCCTAAAATTCAGATTTCTTTTTTATTTAAAGATTTTATTTATTTTTATGTATATGAGCATTTATGGGTACATCAGTCTTCATGCACACCAGAAAGGGCATCAGATCCCATTAGAGATGGTTTATGAGTCACCATGTATTGGTAGGAATGAACTCATGACCTCTGGAAGATCGGCCAGTACTAGTAACTACTGAGCCATTTCTCTAGCCCAAACATTCAATTTCTGTTTGGGATAACCAAAGTACAATAATTGAGGGTAGGTAAACTATGCAAAATAATAAGTGTCCCATTTGCTTCGTGATATGAACAATTTTTACAATGTTATCACAATATCATATTGAGGTTTTTTTGTTGTTGTTGTTAGTGGGGTTTGTTGGTTTTGGGTTTTTGTTGTTTATTTGGTTTTCTAGATAGAGTTTTCTCTTTGTACACCTTGAATTCTCTCTGTTGACCAGGCTGGCCTCAAACTCACAGAGATCCCACCTGCCTCAGCCTCTGCCTCCGAGTGCCAGTATCAAAAAGCTTGCACACTGCCCAGCCCTCTTCTTAGTCATTTTGCAACAATACCCTTCTGCATTTTCAGATACCTCTCAGTTGAGAACCACTGCTCCAGATGCTATGAGCTAAAAGTATTTTTAGCTATCTTTAGCTGTTTTATACCTATAATCTTGGCATCTGGGAGATGTAAGCTAGAGAGGATTGCCCTAATTCGAAGCAAGCTTAGACTGCATTAATATAAATTCTAGGCAACCCTTGCTACCAATTGAAGCTTCATGTAGACCCTATATCAAAGAACGGCATGGTATTTTAACATTAAGTAATATACAAGAAAAACAGGCACTCTCATCCGACGCTCTTAGGACTTAGCTCCATTAGTAAAGAGAGAATAAGACCTGCTTCCCTGTGGCTAACTCTGGGTGTGGAGGTGGGGGAGTGTCACTAGTGGACCAGACTCAGCCAGCCACCAAAACAAGAGGCCAATCAGGAAACCCACGTCTCGGTCATGGCTGTGCAGTAATATTTGGTGATAAATGAGTGTGACAGAGGTGACGATATGGAAGGGTGAAGGAAGGAGCAGTTTCTTCAGACTAATTGTTTTCACTTCATATTAATACTAAGTTATGGTTTTGTTTTTGTCAGGACTTCTTAATTTCAAGAAATTATAAAAGCGGATTAAAGAATGAAACAGAATCCTGAACAATTAGTAAGTGAATTATTTGATACTTAACTCCCTAAGTGGTTATTTATAAGCTGGTCTCCTCGTACAGACTGTTCTCCAATTTGTTTAGAAATATCTGTTGTTTTTGACTTAAGTAGGTATCTTCCCCAGAAGAAGTACATTGTTAGTGAGGTTAGTTTCCAAGGCAGCTCATGTCCTAAAACAGCAATATGGCACGTTGTGTAGTGACACTATGAGTCCAGACCTGAGGAGCAGTGAGATTAAATGATCAGGGCAGAACTGAGTCAGTCCAGCCTCCCACATTGGGCAGTTTCTGAAGGCAGGCTAGGCATAGTGTGCCAGGAAGAACGCGTAAACTGCCAAGGCATCTGCCCAGCTGTTTAAGCTTCTATTCATTCTCTGCCGATTGGTACTGAAGGTGTGTTTTTGACTACAATTATTTTTGTGTTTGTAATATAGTTCCATTTTCTTCTCTATCTGAAGCAGTTGGAAAACGTAATTAAGAAACTGAGAAAAACAGTGAAGGTGAGTCTGCTAAAGTTTGCAGGTTCAATATTTGAGAATCTCTCTAGTAACATATGAGTTTCCTTCTGTTCTTTGTTCGGGGGGGGGGGGGGGGGGGGGGAGTCTCATCATGGTTCACTGCGTAAGGCTAGCTTTCATGTTTCTTATTGGCACAGCTGAATTCTACACATTGAAGATCACATTATGTCCCAGCCAGCATTACATATGCCCTTAATGACCCGAGAAATGGTGATTGGCGTCAGCACCTAAAACAGCAGTATGTTTGAGACACAATCATCCAACGTTTTCTTTCAGATATTAGTGCTAACATTCCCAGGCTGGATGAGATGGCTTCATCAGATAAAGGCAGTTGCTGCCAAGCCTGATGACCTGATTCAGTCATCTGAATCTGCAAAGTGTCCTCTGACGTCTACATGCAACAAGTATTTATGCTCACAATAAATATCATAGTTTTATTAAAAGCTAACATAGTTAGCTGTGGTGGCCACATGCCTTTATCCAGCAGCAGAGACAAGCAGATCTTAGTTTGAGGCCACCTGGTTACAGTAGAGAAACCTTGTCCTTAAAAAAACTATTTTTTTTTTTTTAAAAAGCTAAACATTTGGTTCTGAGTTAATTACTTAGTTTTCATTTTATTGAACAAAAGAACCTTCCTTCAAAATTAGATTGAACATGAAATAAAAATTTGGGCATGGCTATGACCCTGAGTGCAGAGTATTGTTTTAAAGCAAGCCAAAGGAAAAAATTCTTGCCATTCAAAATTATCAATAAAAACTTCTGCCCTTGTGTGAATTACCTTGCTGTTTTTCGAGTTGAATCCCATTGGCTCTAGTTTATACTAATAACCTTTATGGTGTATTGCAGGCTTCTATTTAAGGTAACATTGAAAAATTACAGTTACTTGGTCCAAGAAGATGCGTTTGTTGAGTTTGAGCAGAACGGGGAAATTATCTCACTGGGTTGACGTTGCCTTAAAAGATGCTGACAACGTTCACTTCATCCATGGTAGAAAAGGACCACACGATTCAAGGTAAGTAAATGCATTATAGGGGTTGGGCGAGGATCGGGCTCAGTGGTTAACGAGCAGTGACTGCTCTTCCAGAGGTCCTGAGTTCAATTCCAGCCACCACATGGTGGCTCACAACCAACTTGTAATGGGATCTGTTGCCTTCTTCTGGTGTCTCTGAAGATAGCGACAGTGTACTCAAATATATAAAATAAATACTAATAATAAATACAAAAAAGCATAGTCACGAAAAAAAAATAAAATAAAAATAAATAAATGCTTAAGGATCTTAATAACCAAACATATTTTTCTCCGTAGGAAAAAAATGTAGGAACATGACGTCTAAAATGAATTTCGTTTTTATATATTTTATTGTAAGTTTTTTGCTATCATTATATGTTTGGTCTACTTGTACTGTTAAACTGAAGATAATTTTTTAAAAATAATAACCTATTGATAGCCATAATATAGTTCATAAATATTTGCATGAAGCAGGCCAGCGGTGCGCACTCGCAGCATCCGCCACACTCGGATTCAGAGGTGGCCTTCGGTCAGACTCTCCTGAGTTTCCAATCTGGCCTGTGTCGTGTCATCAATCCCGGGGGTGGGGGCGGTGGTGGCGCAACGCCTTTATCCCAGCTACTTGGGTGCAGAGGCAGGCGGATTTTCTGAGTTCGAGGCCAGCCCTGGCTACAGAGTGAGTTCCAGGACAAGCCCGGCTACACAGAGAAACCTGTCTCGAAAACAAAAAAAAAAAAAAAAAAATATTTGCAGAGACAAGAAAATCTGTGAATAGAACCAGAGCTTTCCGCTAGAAATTAAGCCACGTCCTCACTTGCATTTGCCACTGCTGACAGACTCTTCTTCCTAAATACTGTGCATTTTCTGGACAGCATGTTAGCAACGTATATCCAATAGATCTGATGAGTAGCTGTGCTCATAAATGTGTTTAGGAAAGAACCAGCCACGTGTGTAAGTAAAGTGTTTGAAGTGGAGCAAGTCCTGCAGAGTGTGGCATGCTAGGCTTATTAGCAGGGAGTGTGGCAATGGAGAGTGATGACAGAAGAGGTAGCGCCACTGACACATCCTGAAAGATCATTTAGACTTTGCTAGATAGGACGTGAGGAAAACATTTTGGAATAACGCAGTGGTAACCAAAGCCTGAATAAAAAATGAAGTGGTTTCCATGTTCAGTGTAAGGCTCTTCCTCCTCACCCAGTCCAGAATTAATGACTAAAGACTGAATATTATGAAAAAATGCCTAAGCCTAGTGTTTTGGCTCATTCCTGACTAGATTGTAACAGAATTATAACCCTTTTAAGCAAGTCTAAATCATGCTACAAGGTTACGTCTCCTCAGTTATGTGCAACCTGTCACTCTCAAAAGTTCCATGCGCAAATCCCCTTCCTATGTCCTTACTTGTCTCTATCCCAGAATTGTCTTCTCTATACCCAAAATGCCACCTACCTATTTCCTGCCCAAGCTCATAGTGCCCCCCCCCCCAACGCCTTTTATTGACATGTGAACCTTCCATACTTGTGCAAAGATTTCTATGTGATCGGAAATATAAGCATGAGGTAGAAATGGGCATTTGAACAAGGAAGGAGAGCTGGTCTAAATGGTCGCCTGTCGTATGCTTTGGCCTCATCTGCTCTGTGTTAGAGGTACTGTTGAGAAGATGTGGTTCTTGCTTCAAGAAGCTTCCATACAGTATTTTAGTTCTCTAATGTCTGTACTGATGGATGGTGCCTGTGCTGCAGGGACCTGAAGATGGAGAACTGACCTCCGTCTTCCACGTTAACATGGAGGAATTTTAAATATTGATTTTTAAATATTTCGTGGAGCTAGAGACGTAGTGCATGTTTTGCTCTTCCAAAACATCATAGTTTGGTCCCAGCACCAATATTAGCTCACAACTTCCTATAATTCTAGCTCTATGTAGTTCAAGCATCCATCTTCTGACCTCTCAATAACACACACACACACACACACCACACACACACGTAAAAATGTTTTTAGAAGCTATCCTACAACACTGCAAAACGATTATAAAAGAGAATTAGATAAATATAGGAAGATTGAAAATATGAAAATCTTTATTCAATAATACAAGTATGAAACTGTACTGGAGAGTGAAGGTCATGCAGTGAATATCAGAGGGAAGGAAGTGGACGGGAAAGTAAAAAATATTGGAAACCTTAAGATTTTTTATTATTTGCTATTTATTATTCATTGATTTTGAGAAACAGTAAGCAGGTGGTTTTCTGACTTAGTAGGACACAGGGTATTCCTCAGCAAGAAAAACAGGGAGTTTTGTTTTCAAGTTTTTGAGGGCATGGGCTGTAGCTTTAGGGACTATTTTGCTTGGTATTCATGAGGCCCTGGATCAAGTCCAGAATCAGAAAAGAAAACAAATACTTTAAGATGGGACTGAGGCTGTAGCTCTGTGTCGGTTGCTTGCATGTATGGGTATGAGTTCTGCTTCAATCCCTAGCACTGCAAAAAGCAAAGCAAAGTGGGGTGGGGAGGGTTGAGCGTCTGAGGATGTTGGAGAGGTCTGGGCCTGTATTTTCACAGGCAAAATGAGGTAAAGGTTTAAAAGCCTTGTCTTATAAGAGTGAGAGAGTGAGCCATGGTAGAACCAGTAGTAACAGGTAACCGTACTCACATAAAACAACTGTGGACCTTGATGGCTTTGTCAGTGGCTGGGAAATATGGTTTTAAAGACATAATGTGGAATGTAATTAGTAAAAATCAATACAATTTCTGACTTAAAAGATTGGTGTTGTTATCTTTGAGTTTTCATCCAAAAATACAAACCTTTACATTTTTATTCGTTCTTTTTTTGAACTGTAAGTTAAATGTATTTACTCTGAATTGTGAAACAAATAGAAACATTTTCATAAGCTTTTTCTAACATTAAGAGTTCTAAATCGGTAATGTTCTATTTATACAGTAGATGGTAAAACACAGAAAAAGAACTCAGTGTTTGAAATACATCAAATTGATATCCAACACTTGTGTTTAGTAAGTGTATAACTTTTCTATTGCTCTACAACAAAGCAACATTTCAGCCTCTGGGGCTGCTAGATCTGTCCTCGAAGACCTGTGCTTCAGGAAGAGCTTACACAATCTAGTCTCGAGAAGCAACCAAGCGCTTGAATTTAAAAATCATTGTATTTTTTATCACTTAACAGAAGCCTGGTATGTAATGTACTCTTAAATTCCAGCACTTGGAAAGCTGAGGCAGAGGATCATCTAACTACATAGTGAATTCCCGACCAGCAAGTACTACACAATGAGAAAGGGGAAACTTGTTATGTTTATCTGAATACTTTCCATGTGATAACTAAACCATCACTGACATTTTCTTAGTTGCGGATTGGAGTCTTGTGGACCATAGCTTTTCTCATAGCTTTTATCCTAAAAATTCAGATTCAGAAACTCCTCCTTTGGAAGGACACATTAATACTTTGGGAAGCAAAACTAATTTTATACCGCCTTTTCTCTCAGACAGGATTCCTGTGCTAGAAAGGAAACTGCTGTGGGTAGGAATTGGGAAGCATCTGTGTGGGGTTGCAACAGTAAGTGAGCTGACACAGGGTAACTCTAAGCTAACACACTGAGCTGTAGCCACGAGGCCCACCACCCCGAGGCCACTGATGCTCTCAGTTTAACGCACAGAAAAGCTTTTTAAAGTAATGCAGTGTCGCCTGGGATGGGAAGGAGGCCACATACTTGTGGCCCTTCCTGTTTAACTCCTGCCTTTCAAAACTTAGCCTCAATCAGTGTTCACTACACTCTCACCTCCATGCGCACTGTGTGGGTCCCTTACACTCGCTAAAGTGTCCTTCTCGCTCAGTACTCCCTCTTATGGGTTCCCTTGCTTCCATTTCTTCCATCATTTTGACTCCTGTGCTTGAAGGTATTAATACAGACCCATTAGAGACAAGCTTCCTTCCCCTTGACACTCTCGGTCACTTCTGCCTCTAGGTTTACTGTTAATTCATGTGGACCAAGTGTACTTTCCAATCCCATATTGGCTCCAGCATTCCAGAATTCCACTGTCAGCCTCCCCATTCGAAGACCTGGTCCAGATTCAGCTCTTCCTTCAGTCACTTTCTCCACATCGGAGCCTCCTTAGTGTCATCAGGACATACGCCACATGTGCTTTGCTTTTTTTTAATTATCTGCTCATATGTCTAATTACTACACTGTGCTGGGATTTTTTTCCGAAAGAATGATGATATGCAATATAATGCGTATAAGAACTACATGAGTTTTGGAATGATCTAAACCACCAGCTTGCTGCCTCCTTATAGCGTCTAAGAAGAAGGTCCTTAAGTCACTTGAAAGAGCTTGAATTGCTAAGTACTCTCCGTTGTTTCTGAAATAACTTAATACTTATAATATTTTTTTCTGATTAATTCCTCACTTCTTAAAATTAATGGTTAAGTCGAAATGTAAATTTAAACAGAACATATATTTTGTTGGAAAATAATAGTTAATAACCTGGTGAAGTGGCATGGCTTATAACCCCACACTCAGGAAGCTGAAGTGAAGGATCAGGGGAGCTAATTATTACTTGAGTCCCATCCACAGTCCGGCAATATAAGACCCACTCGCTCATGACAGAGAAAAAAAGAGAAGAGAGACCATAGACAGACCATGAAGTTACAAATATAAGCTATCACTTTATCCAAAAAATAGTTTACCAATCATGCTTGTTGGCATGCATTAAAATTTACGCATAAAAATCAGATAAGTTGGGCTGGAGAAAACACTCAGCAATTAAGACACTGACTCTTCTCCTGAGGTCCCTAGTTCAATTCCCAGCAACCAATGGTGGCTCACGACCAGCTATAATGGATCTGATGCCCTCTTCTGGGTGTCTGAAGAACAGCACAGTAGTACTCATATACATAAAATAATAAAATCTTTAAAAAAAAAAGAAAAAATATCTGATATATCAGGAACAATTTTTAGAACTACATTTGTTTTAGTTAATTAGAATATGATTATGACAATCTAATAAAGGAAAAAAGAATTTTTAAATACCATACTTTTGTGATCTTTCCAATATTCCCAGCTATACCGTATGGCAGTTTAGAGGGCTTACTTTGTTTTTTTAAATGTATTTATTGTTACTTTATGAGTATGAATGCCTTACTGCATGTATGGAAGTGCAGTACATGCATATCCAGTGCCCACACAGGTGCTGGATCCCCTGGAACTAGAACCCCTGGACAGTTTTAAGCCACCCTGTGTGTGCGGGGAACCAAACCTGGCTGCTCTGCAAGAGCAGCAAGTGCTTCTAACCCCCAGCCGTCTATCCCTTCAGCCCCTAGTGTGACATTTTTTGATCCTTGAAATCCTCGTGCCCCTGTATATGCAAGGCATTTAGCAAATATTTGCTGAACAAATGCTGATGTACGAAAAGCTATTCAGCCTGTTTTTCACATTGGAATCTCCCTTTCTCAATTTTTCAATTCCTCACTGTTTGTTGTGACCCAGCCTACATTTCAAGACTAGCATCTTAGCCAAGTGTGTTGACACACATCTATAAGCCCAACACCGGGAGATACAAGCAGAAGGACAGGAATTTGAGATCAGCATCAGCTATACAGAACCTATTCAAAACAGAAACAAAACCAAAAAACTCCCTCTCAAACTTCAGTCAGTTTCTAAGTGAAACTGCCTCCTTCATTTCTTTCTTTGGGTTTCGTAAGCTCGTAAACTAAAGCTAGAATAGGAGAAATGAAAAACAATGCTAATATTTGGACAGAAAATTTTCAAATCAAGGACTTAAGCTTGTTTTAATTTTATTGCTTTAATCTAATTTTATTTAAAACAATTTTATTGGGCAAGTAAATCACTAGAAAAATTAAGATGGGAAAAATTTGAGAAAAAGTTATAATACTGATAGAATTGTTACAATATATAGCTAAGTAGATTTTTGCTGGTTTGTGTTGTTATTGTGTTTTGTATTAGCCCATATTGCTTAAGAAATCTGAAAAATACTCACCTTTAAAGATAAAGTGGTTTGGTGGGGGGCACATGATTGTGTTTGCAGATTTTGCATTACGATTTTGGTGAAACCTACGCTGCCAGTTTTAAGGAAAAGGATGAAGAACCTTTACCCAAAACGCGTAAAGAATGATAAGACAGAAAAAAGAAAGTAACACTTTGGCCAAGGAAGGAAATGAAAAAACTGCCCAGAGACATGGACCCCTGTGGCTGCATTGTGATTGCCTCTGTTGTCACCACAGGTGTGAGTGGAGACATTATGTGGGGCAGAGAGTATTTAAAGGCTCTTGGACTTGGGCGGAGGATTCTACTATTCCAGAGGATGAGATAGTTGGGCAACGTGTGGGATGAGGACATCTTTGGAAGCCACGGATGTTACTCCAGAGAGAAAAGATGCTAAAAGGGGATGAGAATGAAGAGCATGATGATGACGAGACAGACTCACAGATGGCAGCACAGACAGTTTGCCTGGTAAGTAGACAACTGTAAACACCTCGCTGCAGGGAGATACTTATCACCATAAACTAGTCCTCCTGTGGTGGTACTGCAGGACCTCCCACAGATGCCTAGAACCTTAGATAAAACAGAACCCCACCGCTAGCAGTGCAGTCACCTACTCTGTCAATCTAGTAACCAAGATGGCTGCACAGCATCTAGAGAATAACATACAGTGTGGATGTGAGGGGATGCCCTGTGCGAGCACAGGTCCATCCCCCGACAGGAAGGAGTAGTTGGTGCCCGGATTCACCATGCTACTCAGAATGGGATTACCAATGGGTTCATTTTTAGAATGTTTTCATTTTAAAATTTTCAGACCGATTACCTTGGAAAGAGAAACCAGAGAAATGAAATCAAATATTTGCTTCTTAGTCTTTGGGTTGAGATCAAGTATAAAAAAGTGAAACTGAAAAAGGAGGAGGAGTCCTTTGTCTTAGACGACATTATCAAAAAATTAGAGAAATATAGCCTACATTTTAAAATTTTTGAATAAAGTAAAACATATTTAATTGTGATCATAAAGAAAAGTCTCGAAACATCAGACATACACCTAGTGTACTGTTAGCTAGTTAGCAGCTTTGTACTAAATGGTAGTGGACAAACTTCTTATGAAGTTTTTCAAACCTTTAATTTTTTTGTGTTTATTCAATGTAGGATTCTTACTGCTGAAGAAAAGAAAAAATAGGACATCTTTTCAACTGCTGATTGACCAGGGCCGACCCCCAGTATTTACAGCAAAAGGCTTCAGTCCTGCCTTACATACTATACGACCCACTGGTGCTCTGGAAAACGTGTTATTAACTGCCATACCAGTCATCTGTCATCGCAGGAAGAAAGTCATCAATGAAAGGAAACAGAAGTGAGCTATCCTCCACAAACAAAAGAATTAAATTATTTTAAATTATATTTGATATCAAAAATTCCAAATTGTCAAATATTCCTTTTCACAGGGCCTTTAATACTTTTCCATCAGATGTATGGAGCTTGGCATATAGTCAGAAGTTGACTTGGTCTTCTGAAAATATAATAAATAACAGAGCATAAAATTGCAGTAAAAACCCTGGGTATTAATCGGTTTTTTACTTTTTTTTTATTTGTTTTTTTTTTTTTCTTTTTTTGGCACCATTGAAATAAACATTTAATTTTATAAACAAGGATCAATCTGAGTGTAGGTTTTTTTTAAATACAGACAGAAAGAATAATTGTAATTTTCTCAAACACGACAAATTAGAAATTAAGAATTGGGCAAATGAGGGAGGCTGAGAAGGGCTCAGTGGTTAAGAGCTCTACGCCTTTCCAGAGGTCCTGATTTAAATTTTCCCAAAACCACATGGGGGCCACAACCATCGAAAAGGGATCTGAGATGAGATATTCTCCCCCCCCACCCCCCCCCAACCCACACCCATCATCCCAAAAAGCTCAGTTTGGGCGCATAAAAGGGTAGGCGAGGAGGAGCGGGGGAGGACAAAAGGGAGAGAAGGGGGAGGAAAAGGCGAAGGAGCAGCCATGGAGCCCCACGGAGGATCGAAAGCTGTCCTGGGTAGCAACTTCTTCAAAAGGGTTATTTTTGGGGAAAAACTCAATTTGAGGCATCTTGTTAATAGTATTTTCTAAAATATAAACTTTTGGATAATCTTTAACATTAAGACCCTTCATTCAAAAAAAAAGTGCTGGGATTAAAGGCGGCCCCCACTGCGGGCTTTTTTTTCTCCTCTTAAAATGGGGTTTGGGTAAACAGTCAAAACCTACCTCACGAGGTTGTGATATCACATAGATACCCGGGTAAGCCTCTCTAAAGGTTCCAAGCACATAAATTCAAACTAGAAAAAATAAAAATTTCAAGATTCTATTTAGTATAATTTTTATTTTTTTTTTTAAGTTGTTGCTTTTTTGTTATATTTTGTCAAATGTTTTAAATACATTGATCATTCTTAATTAATTATTTATACCCCCAAATCAGAAGAACTTAAGTAAAGAAAATTCATTAAGAATCATCCTTAAACGGGGCAGGGGTGTGCACCCCTTTAATCCCCCTTGGGGGGGCAGAGGCAGGAGGATTATGAGTTCGGGCCCCCAGCCTGTCTAAAAAAAAAAAGAAAAAAAGAAAAAAACTATCCTATTCTAATGTCTTTTGTGTCACAGTATTGTTTTGTCCCTTTTTAAAAAGTATCCCCCAAATAAAAATTTCTACACTGGGCGTAATGTAGTAGTTTTTTTCAGAAACTACAGCATCCCCAAAATTTATACTGAAACGTCCATGAGCCCTTTCTCAGTTATCGCATCCACAATGGTTCTGAGTGGGGAAGCAAACTTTCCTTTAGGTCTGACGTAAGGGAAGAGTCCTATTTGCCTGACCTTTTTTTTCCTCATTAAATGATGTGAGCTAACGGGTTAAATCGCTATTTCTTTACTTTCAGACTTCTTACCAGCAAGCTCCCTTGAACTTTTACATCCGCAGTTACGCAACATACATGTCCCACGGAAAACCCCAAGCTCACTTCAAAAACCCTCCCCCATCCTGGCCCCCAAACCAACTTCAGTCCTTACGTTCCCCACAGGGTACTACCATCCATTCCCCAGATGGGACCGAATTCATCCTAAGACTTTTTCCATAATTATAATTCTGTCTCCTGCGAAAGCTGGCATTTTCTCTCTTTCCAAAACGGCCACAAACGTTTTGAGCTTTGTGCTGACCCCCCCTGCGGTTATTCACACGTGGGTTCTTAGCCCAGCCACGCGTGGCTCCTTCCTAAGTGAAATTTCCCAGCCGGGGGCACCAGGGAAGGCTTCCCTATGGGGAAGGGGCCCGTTCCCCAGGTGGACCTTTCCTTTCAGAGTAACTATTTGGTACCTCGAATGAGCAAAGATCTTCCCTTTTTTATCCCCCAAATCTTTACATTTTTTATTAATTACAAAGCAATGTTTCTGTTTTTATGCTATTTTTTTCAGTGCTTTTATTAAAAAGATGTTTCCTTTGCCATACTCCCTAATTTTGTTTTAATTTTAAAAACTCTATTATAGAAATTTTAATTCTAAATTTATAGGTTTCTGGTTGTGATCTGATATTATGCCTCGATTCTAAGTGTTGAATAAAGCCCCTGTTTTAGTCTTTTTTACCCCAATAAAATTTTTTTTTAATTATTACTTTCGATTATGGGAAAAACAGAATGATGAGGAAAGGCTGCTCATGCTCAACTGAGATGTCTACCAATTGGAACAAAAACTAATATTCTTTAAGAATCAAAAGTGGCTGGGGACGAGAATGGGTCAGTGTTTAAGAGCACTCCCTTGGAAGAAGAGTTTCCCAAAACCCACAGGCAGCTAAAAAGATCTGTAACTCCAGTTTCCGGGATTTACACCCCAATCCACTGCTCGACCTGGGATAAGACATACATCAGACAAAACACCCAACCACAAAACAAATTAGTTAAAATCCACACTGAGGCGGGGGTACTGTGTCTCATGGCTGGGGGCTTGCCTTCAAAAATATCGAACCTTGTTTTTTTTAAACCCCATACCCGTTTTCCGGACTCTTTTATGTAGCATCATAAACTGAAGCCCAAAAAGCTCCTGTTTTTCCCCTCCCTCTTGTTTTCCGGAGGGAAATGTCATTCCATTTTTAGGGGGGGTTTTCTCGGGAAATTACAAACCTAGCATTTTTACCAGAAAAAATGTTTTTTTTAGGTTCCTAGAAGTGCATTACTTTATTTCCCTGAGAAAGATCAAAGACACATATTGGATTACTAAATTTTTTAAATGGTTTCAAAAAAAGATTATTGCTGGGGTCTGAAAATCCAAGAATCTCTAAGTTTTTTTGCTAAAGAAACGTACTTTTTCCCCCAAAACTTTCAAAGACAACTATTATCAAATGTACTTTAAAGTGGGGCAATTATATCATAAGTAATGATTAATGCACAATAAGTTTGTGCCTATTTTAAAATT